>CANNZV010001831.1:134160-180996 GCA_947561585.1 Caprella mutica | reverse complement strand
ATATATATATATATATATATATCTTTATAGTAACTTACATTCTATTTTCAATACATTATTTCTTATACATTAAATTTACTCCCGTTACATTACCGGGGCCTTAAGTTATACGTTCGCTTCATTTTAGGCTTGGTTATCGTTTTTACTCCTTTGTCAGCTTCTATCTCTACTTCATCGGGTTTTATTTGTATCGCATGTCTGGCAATTAATTTGACCGGATGGATCACGTATGTCTCCGTTGATCCTACTTTTCGTATTTTTATCCGGTTTCCTTGTTTGTCCGCGACAACGAACGGTCCTGTTATTGGCATATCTAGTTTTCGATGACTAACTTGTTTTTTCAGATTAGCATATACACGACTGCCTACCGTTATATCTTTGTTTGTTCGATTTTGATTAGCATTTTGCGTCACGGTTGCCTGAATTTTCTCCAGATGCTTTTTACAATGTTCCCGAATCTGCGTAACTCGCCTTAGTCTAATAGCTAGATCATCTTCACCATAATCTAGACGCGGCTGGTACCAACGACTCTGTCGGGCTGTCGAACCCAAATAACGCAAAGAAAGGTGTTTCTCCTAACGAAGCGTTATAACTGTTATTGATTGCTAATTGAATGACTGGCATTAGTTCGTCCCAGTCGTTTACTGCTAGCGTATTCGTATATATCCTAAGCAATTTTTCCGTCTCCCTATTTATTCGTTCTGCTAAACCTTGAGACTGAGGATGATACGGAACTATTTCCTTCTTCTTGATGTTATAATACTGGCAGAATTTTGCCATTTTTTCTCCTACATATTCAGGTGCATTGTCGCTTAGCAATACCTCGAATGATCCATATTGCGCTATCACCATCCTCAGGGCTTCTAGAATACTGTCTACTTCTTTATTTGGGATTGGCCATAAGACCGTATACCTTGTGCAGTAATCTCTAAATGATATTATATACCTATTACCCTTCTCCGTGATTGGTAACGGTCCGAGGATATCTGTTGTGACCGCTGAGAACGGTTTTCCTGGAATGGGATATTCACCTTGCGGTATGGGTTTCGGGGTGGTTTTCGCTCTCAAGCACGGCTCGCATTGCGCGATAAACCCCTCTATTAGATTAGTTTCCTGTTTGTTGTAGAAACTTTTCCGGAACGTCTTCATGGTCCTTCTTTGTCCCTTATGCCCCGCGGTTGTATCGTTATGTACTATACTGAAAGCTTTGTGCATTAGATTGTCGGGTATATACGGTACTAGATAAGTATCTGTTAAATGGTGTGCTCGCGTAATTTTACGGACAACGTAAATTATATCTCTTAGTATTTTATACCGCTCTATCTTACCCGTTGGGTCTATTTTGGTTTCTTTCATGTCTTTTCTTATCCTTTGACATTGTAGATCCTTTTTCTTTTTTCTGTCCCTTTCGTAGTTCTAATTCCGTCCAGCTTACCTTAGGTGGTAGGTATGATTGTAACCCTCCTTCCTCTTGGTCACTGGTTTCGGTTTCCCCGTTCTGGGTTTCTGGTTCCCCGTTCTGGGTTTCTGTTTTCCCGTTCTGGGTTTCTTCCAATGCATTCACCTTCTCAATCAGTTTTTCATCCAGCGATAACGGTACATCCTCACATTGCTTCTCTATCTCTACTAGTCTTGATAATACATCTGCAAACAGGTTTTCCTTACCTGGTAGGTATTTTAACTGTATCTTATACTCTTGAGCTAAGAGCATCCAACGGTTAATTGCGTGATCCTTCGTTGTTTTGTGGGTGATGTTTACCAACGGCTTATGGTCACTGTAAACAGTGACGTTGTAGTGGAGTATCAGTGTCCTGAACTGCTCCAACGCAAAAATCAGTGCTAAGGCCTCTCTTTTGGTGGTGGAGTACTGCCTTTGAGCGCTGTTGAGACTCTTCGATACAAAGGAAATAGGGTGCAGTATCCCCTGTTTGGTTTGCATCAAAACCGCACCTAGACCCCTGTCCGAAGCATCGGTGAAGAGGAACCAGTCTTTTCCGAAGTCAGGAAAAGCTAATACAGGTGGAGAACATAGTTTCTCCTTCAGCGTAACTACTGCTTTCTTTTCTTCCTCTCCCCATTTAAACTTTACTCCCTTCTTAAGGAGCTGATACAAAGGGTCTGCTATTTGTGCGAACTGTCGCACGAAACGCCTGTAGTAATTGGTTGCTCCAAGGAATGACTGGACGGTTTTCCTTGAAGTTGGGTAGGGTAGATTTTTCACGCTTCTGATCCTTTCTTCATTCATCTTAAGACCGTCTCGATTTATAGTGTATCCTAGGAATTTGACTTCTGTCGTGAAGAAATCACATTTCTTTACTTTAATCTTTAGGTTAACTTCTGCCAACCTTTGTAGTACCTCTTCTAATTTTGATAAATGCGACTCTTCGTCTTCCGAGAAGACCAGGATATCGTCCATATACGACAGACATTCCACTCCGATCACTTCATACAGCGCCTCGTTGATCACTCTACTGAAGAACCCGGGTGCCGTGGACAAGCCAAACGGCATACGGGCATACTCATACTTAGAGTTACCAACAGTAAAGGCGGTCTTGTATTGATCTCTCGGACAGATTGAAATCTGGTTGTAGGCACTAGCCAAATCAAGAGAAGACATGAACGTCGTATGTTTTATGGACGATATAATTTCTGATATTTTGGGAATTGGGAATTTTAAGGGTACAAGTTTTTTGTTCAATTCCCTGTAGTCAAGACAGGGTCTTATGCTTCCATCGGGCTTTTTTACTATCAACATGGGTGCGTTGTAGTTACTCTTCGACTTGTGAATTATCTTCTCCTTTAATAATTTCTTGATTTCCTTGTTGAGTGGTTCCTGTTCTGCCACTGGTATCTGATAAGGTCTTTTGTTGACTATTTCGTCATCCGTAAGTGGAAGTTGCAGTTGCTCTCCTAGGTAATGGCCTAGAGGCTCTCCTTCCTGCCAACATACCTGTCGGTAGGTGTTGAGTAGCTTCAGCACCCTCGACTTCATCTCCTTATTTGGACATCTTATGTCTTCCATCCTTAAAGATGGCAGCTCCTGTTGTCCTTCTCTCTCCGGTTGAACTACGTCCTTTGACGTTAGTTGATTTATGTTTTCTGAACTTACCACTTCTGCTGTGGATAGCAGCGATCCTTGTTTCCAGACGACATCGTGATCTATTAAGTTAGCTACACTTATCACAATTTTATTTCCTTCCACCTGCGTCACCGTGTTGGCAATTACCAGTCCGGTCCTGGTTTGACGATGGTGGACCAGAATCTCCTGTTGATCCCGTAGTCCTTTTGCTGAAATATGGCAGGTGAGGGTATTCACCGAATTAGCCGGAATTTTAAGAGTTTCCTTGAGATGTATGTTCCTGGGTGTTTCTACTATCCCTCTATCTTCTCTGTTTTCCTCGATTACATTTATTTTGGCATGAGTTTCTCCATATTCAAATTCAGTAGATAAAATCTGCATGCTCATTTGGGTTAGCTGAGGTTCTTTTCCTTGACTTTCCCCTTTATTCATAAAGTTTATCTTCTGTTCTGGGAAATTTAATATAGTATGCTGTAACACGTTCATTCCAAGTAGGATCTGAAATTTGAGGTCTCTGTTATTCTTGAAGACAAGGAATTCCCCTAGAAATTGTCCCCCTGGAGTTTTTATTACTAACTCCAACTTTCCTTTAATTGGGATTTCTTTACTTTGAGCGTCTAACACTCTTCTATTTTGTGGTTTCAATTTAATTCCTTTACCCATTTTATCTATCAATTTCTCGCTGAGAAGGCTTATTGTTGCGCCGGTATCTATAATTCCTTTTCGTTTTTGTCCGTTAAAGATAATTCTTACTGTGGGACTATGCCTCCTTCCGGCGTCTTGTGCTCCTCTTAGTCATTCGCTCTCGTCTGACTCTATATGGTCAGGTGAGTCTTCTTCTTCTTGTACTTGGTTTATTTGCTCCCGTTTCCTATCATTATACCGATATTGTTGGGGCTTGTTCCCGGACCTTGTCCGACATTGTTTCTTTGTGTGGCCTCTGCGACCGCATTGTCCGCAGTTAGCGCGACATTTTTCTTCCTCATGGTTGTGCCTCCCACAGTTGTAGCAGTAAGGTACTCCATCCTTCCGCCTTTTCCTGCAGTCTTTTATTTGATGACCTTTCTTGTTGCAGTAATTACAATTGTTTATTTTGTTGTTTTTGGTTTTGCAGTCGCGGGCCCAATGACCTGATCTCCCACAGTAGAAACAATTCTGTTCTCCACGGTTGGATCTCTTGGGTTCCGCTTGCATTGCGTACAGCACTTCCGAGGTAGCTACAGGCGTCCTTTTTCTTCGATTCGCCTCCTGCGTAGCGTCTTCCTTCTTTGACCAATTTATCGCTTCCGCCATTAGAGTGGTGGAAGTGGTATCTGGAGTAATCTTCGCTACTTTTTTGTATACAGGTTCTGGAAGGCGCACAGACATGACCAGGTGCATGAGAAGGTTCTGAAGGATCTCTCCCAGCCCAATTTGAGGTGCTCTCCCTTCTATCGCGGTTGGTTCCTCTTCTCCAGCTGGTGGTTCCTCTGGTCCTTCGGGTTCCGACTCATCTTGCGGTTCTGGAGGTTGTGGTGGTGATCTTGCTGACGTTGACGCCTCCGGTGTTGTCGCCCTGGTCAGTCTGATGTCCACATCTGGATCCTCCTCATCGCTTCCTCCTTCATCATCCTGAGGCGGTGGCCCCCCGGGTCTGGCTCTTCTCTCCCTAGCTAATATTCGCGGCTCTGCTACTACACTATGGGCTCCTATACGGAGGGCGCGCATTTTATTATTACAAAGATATGCGTCTACTACCGAGCGACTCTGGGCTTGTAACTGCGCGATATCTGTAACGGGATTTTCAAGCCCGTTTTTTAGCAACGCGGCTGCGGCAACCTTTAGATCGGAGGTTGCAAAACACGGGTATATTTTCAACAAATCACTACATAATTGTCTATAAGAGATCGGTTTTCCCGCATAAGAAGCGATATACTTTCTTGCGTCGCCAACATTCGGGTCAATTAGCGAATTTAAGATTCGCACTTTCTGACCATCCTCTTGGATGTTGTGTAGGGCAATGTGCCCATCAACAGCGCGTAGGAAGTTACGAATATCTATGGTCTGCCCAGATCCCGGAGCTTCACCACTACATGGAAGTCCTGAGAACCTAGGTAGTCCATCTAAGATAGTAACTTGACGCAGCTGTTGCATATTGCCGTATTTTATTTCTAAAACACTCGATCCAGTACACTTTTATTAAATTAATTATATCACGAGTTCTTAGTGTGCGCTCTTTATTTCGATATTGAATCTTTGATTTCTGACGCATTAATTGCTTGACACTATTTGACACAATATTCTACCATGTACAATAATATAACAATATACTCTTATAATGTAACTACAATAAACACAATTATTCCTGTGCTCTGCTTCCTTGGTAAATATTTGTCTAAGGTGACGGGTACTCACTTGTTGCCTTGTTCAGTCTGATACCTTACTTCAACAAGTCTATTCGACGACTGACTCCGCTGCTTCTCTCCCAGATATCCTGATGGTGACCTCTAACGGTACTCTGGTTGTTATTGCAAGTTGCAGCCACTGTTCCCCGTAGTTCAGCTCGCCTTGTTATTGTGTTGTCTCCTGTGAGGTTATTGCACTGGCTCCAAGCTCTCACGTGCTCTTCTCTGCTGGACTGGTTGGTTCTCTTGAATTTAACTGTACTGGCTCCAAGCTCTTATGTACAATTATCTGCTGATCCGTTGCTTCTCTTGAACTGAACTGTACTGGCTCCAAGCTCTTATGTACAATTCTCTGCTGATCTGGTTGGTTCTCTTGAATTTAACTGTACTGGCTCCAAGCTCTTATGTACAATTATCTGCTGATCTGTTTGCTTCTCTTGAACTGAACTGTACTGGCTCCAAGCTCTTATGTACAATTCTCTGCTGATCTGGTTGATTCTCTTGAACTGTACAGTACTGGCTCCAAGCTCTTACGCACACAATCCGTTGATTTAGTCAGCTCTTTTTGATCTTCAGTATACTGGCCCCTGGCTCTTACGTACACCATCTGTTAATCTAGTCAGCTCTCTTGAGCGTCACTGCACTGGCTCCCAGCTCTTACGTACTTAGAATTTGACGAGCAGGTATTTTAACCTTTGAGTAACTGACCTTATGTTCTTCCTAGTGTGTTCTCTCTTTTAGCTGAACTCGTATTTCTTAGCCCAGCCTTTCAATAAAGCTGGTCCAGATCTCACGATCTCTCTTGATGGACTTATAATACGTATTAGGACCCAATCCTCACGGATTTACATGCAGATCCGTTTCGTATAAGGCTAAGGTACGGTTCACTATGTTATTTGTCCGGTAGGTTTCTAAATTCTTACCGGTATCACCTCTTCTGTCGGGTGATGTTGTAACAGATCTCCCTGTAGATCTTGCTAACTGTTTCCGTGAGTTGAGTGCTAAGCTGCAGAGTCCACTGCCTTAGCTGCACTCTCTAGTCTCCCACTCAAAATGTTGTAGTGGTTCGGCGCGTTAAAACGACACTATCTATATTAATACGGAGTTTTTATTTCACCTCTTAACTCTTGACTCTTATTTGTTATTTTCTCCCAGATATCTTCTCTCTCAATCTATGTTAACCGATAACTATCATCAGGCCCCACGTTGGGCGCCAGTGATAGAACTCTTTCTTTCTAGTTCTATAGGTTCTTTGCCTAAGGTAACTTGCAGAAGTATACTACAAGTTTCTTTAGTCTTAGGGCCTGAAGAAGCCTTATGGTTGAACAATTTAATAATTGAGATAAGAGAGTAGATAAATGGGGATAATAAAACACTTGTAAGAAACGAAACATTCACTATTCAATACTGTCAATAAAATTTAGTACAACAAATTTTGAGTCTAAGTAAGAGTTGAGACGAGGGAATTTCTCACGAGAGAACTTGGTCACAACTAGGAATCCGATTTCACACTGCTTCTAGTTAGGTGATAGATCCTTATATACCTTAACTACTCTCCAACCTTCTAGGTACAAGGTTAGGGTACGTCAAGGTTTTGAGTTAACTTTCATTGTGTTAGTACGGATACCACTAATTGCTTTGTTGTTCTAGCGAAAATTCTTGCAGGAAATTAGATGAATTCTTGCAGGTAATTAGAGGTTCCATTGTCCCTTGTGATAGTAACTAATTACTACTAATTGTCTTGTTTTTCTCGCTTAAACTCTAGCAGGTAATTAGAGGTAATTAGACACTCGCTACCATAAAAATATTTTGTTAACATTACTGGTATTACTGGTAGTGAAAGTAATATCTACGTGAAGTTCTACTATCTACTTTAAAGCTGAAGCTTGGTGAAGTTTGGTTGTTACATAAATTCATGACGAGCTCAAACTCCAAATTCAATCTTTCAAGGGGTAAACTTCTGACGGTTTTATCAATAAAGCGAAACATAATTCAACTATTATGCAATTGTTTCCAAGAAAGTTTTTTACCTACATACTTAGTTTGATGGAAAAATAGTGAATAATTATTGAAAATAGTAATGAATATTTTACAATAAATTACGACCATGAAATCTTTTGAACGAAGTGAATACAGATCATGAGCTGAAAAATATAGTATTAATGGAAAGGAGGTTATTAATAACGTACCTCAAAAATGCTATACAGTTTAAATATATATCACATTAAGTATAGATATAACGAATATTTTCTTAATCTGATGTCTATAAAACCCTAATTTAATATAAAACTTGTCGCGGTAAGCGATTAAATTCAATTCGAATTTATAAACTTCCAACAATTCACAGACACATTATTGGAACATTCTCGAGCGCCAAGTAGCACTCAACTTCACAGAAGATATTGTAATGGCGTCTGTAGTGGTATCAGGAAGCTCATTCGTGAATGCCTTTGTAAAGTGCATTAAGTTTCATTCGTTACAATATTTTCATTATGTAGAAGTGAACTTGATTAATAAACAAACCTAATTCCGACTTTATTGAGAAGTGTTTTTCTTTGACAGTGCAATCTGCACATTTCTTTGTTATGAAACAAGATGGCGCCGTGTCGGTATAGGTAATAGTTTGGAAAGTAAATAACATATTTTTTGAGCAGACGAAAAAGCTGTTATCTTTGAAAGTTACATAATAAATGGTGTAGGTACCTCCTATCTCAAATTAGTTTCTTCCTTATTATATTATATAGCAATTGAACGCTGAATCGTATTTTCAATTTGCCTTTGTGAAATTAGCTTGTGTAAAGGCTACCATTGTTATATTTTCTCCATTTTTCCAGACATAATATATCGTATGTTAATCTCGCTTAGAGAATTTACTGCTAGTATATAATAATAGATGTATCATATGTAAAACCTCGGCCTACTCATCAAGTAAGTTTGGTAAATAAACTAAATTCTTTAAATCCTACCAGTTAATATGTATTTATTTTTCAGATTAAACATAATCCTTCGCCAATATTTTACCTGTAAAATCTTAGAACTTTGCAAATCCGAATTCCTAAGATATTAATAGGAATAATAGTTATGTTAACTAATAATAGTTTTCAATAAAATTTTGATAATTTAAAAACAAAAATATTATGTAAAAATATTAATAGGTATTAAGTCATTCATTCATGTGAGATATTGTACATTTTTCTATAATATATATTTTCACTGTATTTCTTATTGTGAGAGTTTGATAGATATTTAATTTAAACTTCTTTATTCAAATTTGGTTCAATAAATTGTTGTATTTTGCATTTAGTATCCATAATTTGAACTGTTGTACAATTATACCATTTCATTTATAATTGTTCCATCAAAACATTGTACTATTTTCTGTATTTCAGATCACTATAAAGTAAATCATGCACCACAAGCAATTGGTGTTTTGACTCCCCAACACACTCGTGACAAAACCTATATAGAATAATTCTCAAAGGGCTAGATTATTAGGAAAATTTAGATGCACATCAATATTCTTTCCTATTTTATGCCTAAATATGTAATTCCATCACACAATTTCAAAACAAATAACGGTAAATTCCTAGTTCGCGTCCCGTTTTCATTCAGGGGCGTGAACTAGAAAGTGAGTAAACGTCCTATTTTAATTGTATTTTTCTATTTGATTTATATTTTAACGAATAATAAAATCTTTAGAAATTTTCCGAACTTCAATTCAATTACAAATATTAATTTTTAGTATTATTTGTGATGTAGTCAAGATACTATATTTTCTCTGTCAACTAATAATTTGTAGCAATATGTTATAATCAAATAAAATGTAATTATTAAATTTATGAAAATTAATTTTAAAATACCTCCTTCCTAGTTCACATCCCTATTTCATTTAGAGACGTGAACTAGAAAGGGAGTATTTGTATCGATTCCTATTTCACGTCCACAAATGAAATAGGGACGTGAACTAGGGATTCACCCATATAACTACTATTATTCACTCTTAAATCTTTATTTTCTTGATTGCGTTAACATCTGAAATAAATCTGAGAAATAAATCTCTTAGAACAATTTTTAAATGTACCAGAGTACATTTTTGACTACAGACGAAACCTTTCGAAAGAACATTCTGCATTGTATTTACGATGCAGTTTCATTTTTAACAGAGAATCAATCTCCTGATGGTTATTGAGCTGATGTTATGGAAACAGAGAACAAGATGCATCGCCTCTTCACATTTGATGCAATATCTTTTTCACAATGTCACTAATATTACGTGTCCGTCCTGTCGATAGGTGAAGGAATGTCCGAAAAATATATTAAATTAAAAATATTGCTTAGTTTTTTTCATACCGCCCCATCGCTAATTTTATCAGAGAGGCAATACAAAACATGTTATTGAGAACGTGCGTACGGATTGACTGTACAGTTGTGCACATGTGCTTCAATTGGAGTTAGAGCATAAATATTTGCAATGGTATATGTATAAATAAATGGAAATTAAATATCATATGAATTAATTTTGTTGATTTTAGGTAACACATATATTAACACTTCAATTTTCTGACTGGGTTTTAAACTTATTTTTTATTCACCTGAATCACTTTTCTTAAATCGGGCTTTAAAATTTGATAAATTTTTTCTTACCTAAATATATTTGAAAAATTGTTTAAATTGATTAAATAATTTCTATTACTATTTTATCTCGAATAGCTTCTATATGTGGTTACAGCTCTTGTTATTTATTTAGAATAGCAATTCTATTAATGACTATTTGAATATAATAAATCTACCTCCTAATAATTTTTAAATCAACATTTTACTCTTAAAGGTCCTGGAATCTGGAATTGCAATAAATATGTAGAGCTAAGGTTATATGTATAACATATGACAGTGCACACTGAGAAAGGATTAGTTGAATCAAATCATATTTGATTTGTATTGACTAAATTTTATGGTTTATCTGTGCGCCAACCTACGTGGCGAGTTGTAAGTACTATTTAAAATGAGTTAAATTGACGTTGGTTAAAACAACACATATGTGAGTTGATTATTTTTAATTCCCGAAAGTCACAACAACTATCTGTGATAGTCAAAACTACTCGTGATGGTTGAACCAAATAAATGTAATGGTTAAAACAACTACAGAACAAGGTTATATCAACTACTCGTGTATGTATCTCCAATCATCCTATGTGTTATACCAACTACTCGTGTAGGTTATACCAACTACTCATGTAGGTTATACCAACTACTCATGTAGGTTATACCAACTGCTTGTGTAGGTTATACCAACTACTCGTGCAGGTTATAACAACTACTCGTGTAGGTTATATCAACTACTCGTGTTGGTTATATCAACTACTCGTGTTGGTTATATCAACTACTCGTGTTGGTTATATCAACTACTCGTGTTGGTTATATCAACTACTCGTGTTGGTTATATCAACTACTCGTGTTGGTTATATCAACTATTCGTGTAGGTTATATCAACATCTCGTGTTGGTTATATGAACTACTATTAAACTAAGTAAATGTACATCAACTATTAGTGTAGGTTGAAATCTAGGTCCGGTTAGCAGTTGCCAGACTTTTTACATGACTTTTTCATTCACTATATTTACCCTATTAAATAATAATCTCAAGTTTGGTCCCGGTATCAATTAGATTAGACTATTTATTCTATACGACTAAATCTAACATGTTCATTTATTTTCCTACTTTTGCTTCTGTGATATGCATACTATTTTGATTTATTATTATTATTGTCGTCTTGATGGCCTTGACACTTCAGAAAATACTATCTCGTGTCGCACTCAACGTCAACTGGGTCAGGTTTCGCCTATGGCTGTTTCTTGAGGCTTCAATGGGAGTCTTCTATGGTTATATGATTTCATTATAAAGCCCAATTTCTTGAGTGAATGTTATAAGTTTGTTTATATTGAATTTCTGATCATTTGATTCAGTTAAGATAGTTCTTAATATGTCATTAGGTGGTTGATGCTCTGTTTGGGGATAAATTCTATTTCTTGTATCGTTGTATGTTGGGCATTCTGCAATTATATGCTTTATAGTTAGGGGGACAATGCAGTCATCGCAGTAAGGCTGCACCCCTCCCTCCATCAAATATTTATGAGTAGCCATGGTGTGCCCAATTCTCAGACGCGTAATAATTATAGAGTGCTTCCTTACCTTGTCGTTGCTGGATGGCCACACTTCAATTGTATCCTTAAGCTCTCTCAGTTTATTGAAATCCACATGTAGCCACTCCCTCGTCCATTTTTCCCTCATCATCCGCTTTATAATGAGATACCAGTCTCTATAGGGAACATCGTCATTTGCAGGTTCATCGTTCCCGGAGGCTGCAGCTACAGCCATACTATCGGCCCTCTCATTTCCTGAGATACCGACATGTCCCGGGCACCAGCAGAAAGTCACACTCTTTTTCTTCTCCTTCGCCCTCTGTAGTTTTAAGATTATTTTATTCACAAGTGGGTGAGTTGAGTCATTTTGTTGTGTCGCTTGGACAGCACTTCGAGAGTCACTAAAGATGACAAAGTCAGTTCCACTTGTGGTAAGGGCAATATTCAGTCCCAGCAAAATCCCGGTCAGCTCAGCAGTGAGGACGGAACTCTCACTCATCAGTTTCATCTTTGTACCACCCACCAAGCCGACGGCAGAACATCCCACGCCTTCGTCACTCTTAGAGCCATCAGGGTAAATTTGAATTTGGTTCTTGTGATATTGGTCAATATGTTCAAAAAAATAAAATCTCATCATTTGTTCACTGCAGGATTTCTTAGTTGGGTAGTTTGTATTGTCACATTTTGTACTGGTAGGCGCTTGCCATAACGGGACTGCTTTATATCTAAAAATCATGGTTGAGATGTGGAGGTTTAGTTCGGATAGAGTTTTAGTAATGCGTTCTGAGAAAGTTGTGTTTTTTATAGTGTTATCTCGTCTTATGTCTTCTGGTGCCTGGATGTATGGGAGAGCGGCTGATGTTTCTATTTGCAATGTCCTAGCATAATATTGAAGTGAAAGTAGTTCTCTTCTGTGATTTAACGGTGGCTCTCCACTATCAGCATAAATGCTGATGACTGGGGATGATCTATAGGCTCCAGTGCAGAGCCTCAGGGCAGCATTGTGTATGGGGTCCAAGAGTTTTAGAATGTTGTCTGCAGCAGAGTTATAAATAAACGAGGCGTAATCCATTTTAGATCTGATTATGGCTCTGTATAGTCTTAACATTGTAGACCTGTCTGACCCCCATGTGGTGTGGGACAGACATTTTAGTAAGTCGAGTCTCTTCATACAGTCTATCTTCAGATTCCTGATGTGCTTCTTCCATGTAAGTTTGTAGTCGAAAGTAATACCTAGGTATTTGATAGATTCTCTATTGCAAATGATGGAGTTTTCAAGCATTAGTTTCTGTGGTAGTTGAAATTTTCTTTTTCTATGAAAGTGGATACAGTGGGTCTTGGGCTGTGAAAAAGTGAATCCATGCGAGTTTGCCCAATCACTTACTCTATTAATTGCAGTCTGCAGTCTCCTCTCCACCCAGGTACATAGGAACCACAACAATAAACAAGAAGGTCATCTACATACAGGGAGGCACTGATATTTTCTGGTATGCATTGCAAGATTCCGTTTATAGCAAGGGAGAACAGAGTGCAGCTCAGCACTCCACCTTGTGGGACACCCTGGTCTATAGTATGGATAGTAGAGTATGATTTATTGATCTTGGTTTTAAAAGTCCGGTTAGTCAAAAAGTTTTTGATATATATAGGAAGTTTGCCTCTAAAGCCTAGTTTATGTATATTCTGCAGTATACCATATCGCCATGTAGTGTCATAGGCCTTTCTCATGTCAAATGACACACATAGGACATGCTGTTTCTTGTTTAGAGCGTTTGTGATATCTGTGGTAAATCTGTTTAGTGCGTCTATTGTACTGTGCATTTTCCGAAATCCAAACTGATGGGGTGGAAGTTGGTTATTGCTTTCTAGAGTTGTTACTAGTCTATTATTTATGATTTTCTCCATTAGTTTCCCAGTGCAGCTAGTGAGTGAGATTGGTCTATAGTTTTCTGTTTTAGTATTGTCCTTGGCTGGCTTGGGGAATGAGAGAACTATACCTGATTGCCATAGAGATGGAAACTGTCCTGATTCAAATATTTTATTCATTATTCCTAAAAGGAATTTTTGGCAACTTTCATGGGAGTGTTTTATCATGTTGTAGCTTATTTGGTCTTGTCCAGTAGCAGATTTATTGCATGCTGATAACATTTTTGTGAGTTCCAACATTGTTATTGGACTGTTGTAGGTAAATTCTCTATTGGTTGTGAATTGAAGGGGGGTTCCCAATGATTGGCGGATTCTTTTAAATTTGTTATTGTACGAGTCGTTGCTGCTAATCATCTGGTAATGATCTGCCATTAATTCGGCAACTTCCGCCTCATCCGATACATGAATATTGTTCTCGTCCCCGAATTTTCCTGATTCGGTTCCAGATCTTGCTCATTGGTGTCTTTTCGCTAATTCGTGATACATAGTCTTGCAATGATTTTTGCTTGGCTTCAAATTTAACCCTTTTTGCTATAGCTCTAGCTCTACAATATGCTATTTTGTCTATGATAAGTAGTGATCTCTTGTATTTTCTTAATGCTCTTTTTCGTTCATTGTTGGCTTCTGTGAAGCTTTCATTCCACCAGGGAATTATCTTAGGCTGAATTTTTCCGGATGACTTAGGTATTGATACATTCGCTGCCTGAGTGATGTGATTATTATAACTTTCAATGAGGTCGTTAATTGTAAGATTTTCAAGAATGTTTTCGGTGTTATCAATATAGGTACTGTGATAGAAGGCACTCCAATCAGCTTTGTCCTCAATATATCTTCTTTCCCTGTCACACGGTCCTGGGTTCACTTCTTGATAATTGGGTGATGATCGCTGCCGTATAGATCTTCCATAACATTCCACATATAGTCCACTGCTATATCAACCGAGCAAATAGATAGGTCAATAGTTGAGCTTGTGCCTGTCTGAAGGTAGAAGTGAGTTGGTTGTCCACTATTCAGTAATGACATTAAAGAGTTTAAGAGTATATTTTCTATTGTTGCTGATCGGGCATCCTGTCTAGTGCACATATTATCCCACGATGGATGGTGCGAATTGAAGTCCCCGCAGATAATAATTGGTGTAGGGAGTTGTTCTACAATATTTGTTAGTTCATTTAATTGTACTATTTCATTGGGTGATATGTATATATTACATATTGTGTATTGTTTTGAAAGTCTAATTGAGAAAGCTGTGAATTGAAGGCTTGATTGGACGTTAAGTTTAGTATGTGGAATATCATTGCGTATCAGAGTAGCAAGTCCATTTCCTGGGATTGGGTTGTTAAAGTCTGTACAGATCGAGTATTTGCTTAGTGGTTTCTTTGGGTTGCCGCTGAGCATCGTCTCCTGTAGAAGTGCAATAGCTGGGTATTGTTGGTTCAGTAGAACACATAGATCCTCATATTTGGATCTGTACCCTTGGCAATTCCACTGCAAGATCTTATACATTGAAAAGTTAAAAATTAAATTTAGTCAGTAATATAGGGAATATAGTACATTATTGAGGATCTTTCTTTATATTTCTAGATGATGGTTAATTTCTGTAGCTTTTCTCCTTTTCCTTTTTTCTCCTTACACTGTTCCAAATATCAGTTTCCTTAGTTAATGGTAACTAGCTTCTTCTTTCAGTTAATTTATCTGGTGGCAACGGTTTCTTTATTTCCATTGATTCGGAATGATCAGAGAATTCATTTCTCTGATGTTTAGGGTGTTTTTGATTGTTGTTGTGGTCATGTTGAGATTCTTCAGACGATGATGAGTCTGCTCTTCGTAAGGGTCGTTTTGTGGATGAGCTTTGACTTTGTTGGCAGGTTTGACTTGGTTGGAATATTCTATTTTCATTTTTGTTCATATTTTTCTTGCTGTTTGGGACAGGTGGAGGAGGCATATGAGTATTAGTTTTAGTAATTGTTGCATATGTGGGGGTTTCAATATTTCTATTGAGATTAACTTTGGCTCTGGCTTTCTTGAAAGTTAGATGTTCTTTCGTTTTGATGATTAGTATTTCTTTTTCTGTTTGGTACCTGGGGCAGGTTCTGGATGCCACGCTTTGTGGCTCTTGGCAATGGATGCATTTTATGGGTTTTTGACATGTTTCCTCCTTGTGGTCATCTATGATGTCATCTCCGCAGCGAGAGCACACTGGGATGGCTCTTCTGCACTTTGCACCCGAGTGTCCATAGTTTTGACAGTTGTAACATCTACGGGGCAATGGTATGTAGGTCTTACTCTTTCTTTGAGTCCTGTAATTATGGTTATATTATCTGGTGGATTAGGAGTGTTGAAGGTTAGGATTAGGGTCGATGTGGGTTCAGGATTAGGTGATTTTGGATTTCTGATTATGCGTCTGCAGCTTATTACTCCATACTCTGAAAGTCCCTCCGCTATTTCCTCCTCTGCATATTTCTTCAGTAGTGTGCAAGTGATGACTCCTTGTGATTTGTTGTGGAACTCGTGTGGTGTCACAATGATGGGCTGGGATAGTAGTTCTGACATGGTTGAAAGTTTTTCTCCTTGCTGTTCACTTTTTACTTCTATGGTCCATGATTTATTTTGAAGGTCTTCTGATATTTTCTCGAACTCTCCAATATATGACTTTAGAGCTCTATCGACTCTAAAAATATTAGCTTTTGCAATATTTGCTTCTCCGGTAGATTTAATGGAGTAGAATCTGGTGAAGTTTCTTGGTCGGTATAAGTTGTCAAAGGTCTCATATATATTTGAACTAGGTCTGGCATCTTTTTTGCCTTGTAATTTCTTTGTTTTATGGGATTCATGGCTTTTGGAATCCATGCCAGTAGCATTAGCACTAGATCCAGCCTGGTTTGCCACTGGGCAGTGAGTACCAGTCACATTCGGTGTCGCGCCTCCCCTTGGTACTCCAGGAGACGAGGACGGACCTTGTACCGATGATCCGCCAAGAACGGCCGTTATATTTTTATATGGACTTTTAATGTTGGATTTTTTGGGGATCTACCCCAACTATTTAACCCATAGTTAGGTTGGAGCCGTTGGTCTGGTCCCTCATGAAGAGCCTCTCCAGCATGATTGAATCTACAAGGGCGAACCCAGCTGGTACAGCCTCTCCCATCACTGTGACACACAAGTTCCTCCACCACGTCAAGGTGGCCACCATGGAGGGGTATTTTGATTTAAAAAAATGATTGATCACCTATACTAATCTTTGCTTTTTGAAATGTTCTCGATCTGATGAATTGATATATGGTTATTAGTTGTAAATTAATAAATTAGACTGAATAAATAACTTCATCAGGTCTGTTTATAAATAAGTAGTTAGATGACGTAAATAACTTTAATTAGTGATAAATAGGTAGGCTAGATGAATTAAATAACCAGGCTAGATTACAAAAAACAAAAGTTGATAGAATAAATCTTTGATATGCTGCAATTATACTATAACTTAATGAACCATATTTTAGTGCAATTCATCTTACTAATAGGCACTGATATAGAAATATGCTAATAGAATTACCAAGGTCAAATTAAAAACGAAATATAAACATTTAGATTTTTTATTTAGAAGTACAATTTGAATCCTCGTCACTGTCTGTCACGACTATAGGTTGCCAATTCCTGAAATAAGAGATTAGTATATTTATATATAATAGAAATTTATGGTATCGTTTATATACATTATCAATAACATACCTACTCTTTTTCCTTTTGTGATGAGATAGTGTAGTGGCAAAAGATATAAAATTCAATCACATGGCGGAATAAGCATATTCCTACCACTCGACAAAAAAAATCACCAAAGGATACAAAATCTAAATAGCTTCAAATCTTAACTACTTTATTAATAGGAAAATATATTAATGTACCGTAATGAAATAAACGTAATCAAATAAACGTTAACTCAAAGAAATAATACAAAATAATGAAATGAACGGAAAATAAGGGGTAGTCTAGCTACACTTTACCTAGTTGGGTAATACGGCAGTGAAGAGTAGCTCTAAATAAATCAGTCAGGTCAGTCGAATGGAAATCAAAAGTAAATAAATTTAAACTAGAATGAATGAATGTGAAATAATAATATGAATTATGAAAAACTCAGAAATAAGGAATTTAACAAAAAAATAAGAATAAATGAATAATAATAATAAATAAACGGAAACTCAAAGTTGAGAACTAAACAAAAAAATAAGTAAATACTAATATTTAGTGGGTGACGAAAAAAATGGTAGTACGAAACCAGTGCAAAAGAATAATGCACAATGCATGAAAATAATGCACAAATAGTTTGCGCACAAGGGTGGTGCACAAGGATGGTGCACAAGAGTGGCGCTCAATAATGGAGGCGCTCAAGGGTAGCTCACTAGGACGACGCACTAGTCAAGATTGGCTTTGTGGGAAACAAGCCACGCTCCACAAGAAATGATGGAGCTGAAAAAGAAAATAAAGGATAACGCTAGTACATAGTATTACATACTAAATTGTTACCTAACTTTAACTCTCGTAATACAAGGGACTCAGATAAAGAAGACATAAAAAATTCTCTCAAACTTCTTTTTTGAGTTTAGTAAACTTATATAAAGATGTACACTTACATTGTGCTGCAAAAATGAACAACGCGTAATCTTCAAAGACTTGACGTGAAATGGGACTATTGGCCCGTGACTGGCCTTCCCCACTCTTTTAGGCCTTTAACAATAACAACACTTTAATTTACTAACAAGTGAACACAAACTGCTTGGACAGTACAAAAAATACGGGAATGCTAACTCCGACCATGTAAATGTCATACTGAAATAAACAAACACAGTCATTAAAAATTCACCAGTTCATAAATTCTAGTCACTTGCACTATTAACATCTATATAACACAAATCACGGGAACACCTATATATTAGACAACATAGTTCACGTATTTATACTGACTAACATAATTCAAAACATATCCTACCTAAAGCTTTCAAATCTCACCACCAGGTGCCATAACTTCAAGTACGGGGTTCACCTACTAACGTACTTATAATTTTGGGGAAAAAACTAGTATTAGCTGAAGGAACGATTAGTCACAATTATAATAAAAAAATACAAAGTATTTTAATACAGGAGAATATCGGCTCACAACACTCCTCCCCACTTGACCTAATCGTCTCCTAAAGTTTATCTCTGCTCAAGTACTCCAACGTCCTTGGTTGAACCCAGGGTTCTTCTTCTACAACTCCGTGAGAGCGGGTCACTCTTCTCCTCACCGTAGCACGTTCGTTCTTACCAGGCAATTTCTGTAGTATACGTCTGTTGCCACAAGAGAAGAGAGGAGAACTTTGCCAGATCAAACGAGCTCGTTGACGTGCCAAAGCCGATACAGACATCCGGGAGCCTGGAATTGATATGGTATTCTCCAAATCTAAAGCTGAAAGTCCTCTATTCAGCCAGTGAACACGCGTAGATACGTCCTCTTCTACATTGAGTTTGCTCACATCATCTGCACTGAAACTAAGTCCTGCAGTCAGAACTGTAGTTGACTGTGGAGTCCTTTTAAAGATGATCTCCCTCTCTGGAGAGGAAAACTGTTCAGAGTTACCTTCCAGATCAGATTCCTCTGTGAAATACAAATCGACGCAAGTCAGCATGGTGAATAATGAATCGTCCACACACCTACTACCAACATCCAACATACTCCAGAATGTAGGACTATCAGCCAGTGATGACCAGTCCAATGAAATTGATGCAGAGTCTGTCCCACTAACTGAAGCAGAGTCGGTAGATTCTTCCGATAACCTTTTGTAGTCATATTCTACCGTACAGATGTCTGAAAAATAGTGAAAAATGTCCTGACTAGGATCCTCGGAGGTGTCAGATGAACCCCTCTCCGACGAAGTCTCACTAACGAAATCACCATCCAACGTAAAATTAGAAGAACTATCCGTCCAGTGTTCTGCATCACGGAAGGGACCAGATGAACCAATGACAGGACTGTAGCCAAGTTGCAGTTCTTCGTCTTCAGACATTGACGCTAAAGTATCATCATCGTCCACACTTGCATCATCTGGACAGCCATTTACCAGTCTGAAATAGGAGGAATGATTGAGCAGGTATCCAGGGGGCTTAAAATAGCGCCTCAACTGAGTATGGTGAACCTTGTGCTCTGTGTCCTGAACAACATGTCTGACAAGATAGGTAACTCTATTCAAATTAGAATTAATTACCTCATAGGGCCCATCATACCTGTTTGCCAGTTTATCCTGAACTCTGTTGCCAGGAAATACCTTCTTCAGTAAAACCAACTGTCTGGCCCTGAAGGTTTTCCCTGCTTCCAATAGTCTTGTTCTTCCACCGGAACAGGGACCCCTCTGAACGATGAGTGTTCTCTTCCCAATATGTAGTGGGAAGGGGTACTGTTCAAATCTGAATGGGTAGAAGAATTATATAAGATAATAACACGAGGAATGAAATCATCCCAATTATGGGATTCGGCACCCTCGTTACGCAGTAACTCCGTTATCGTACGGTTGGTCCTTTCACATAGACCATTCCCTTGAGGTCTATACGCTGTAGTCTGGACATGCTTGATGGAATAGGCATCCAGCAAGTCGCCGAACTCCTTTGCTCTAAATTCTGGACCATTATCCGTCAAGATCTTCTCTGGCAATCGCGCAAGACAAGGCAGAACTCTTGTGACTAGAGCAGATGTTACTCCAGCAGCAGTCTTGTTACGCATTGGAACAACTGACAACCACTTTGAATTGTGATCCACACAAACAAGACAACAGTTATTGCCCTTGCTGGTACGTGGAAGACTTATTAGGTCCATTGTCAGAAGCTCAAAGGGAGATGATGTATGAACCTTCAGCATAGGAGGCTGCGGTTGGCCAGCAACCTTCACTCTCTGACAGTGATCACAGGTTCGCGTAACATCAGCAGCCACAGTCACCAGCCCAGGATGCCAAAAATGCTGAGAGACCGCAGCAATCAACTTATGACGTCCCATATGACCTCTTCTATAATGAAAGAGAAGAGTTACCTCAATGATGAAATTGAAAGTAACTACAGGAGTCAACAAATTATGCTTAAAAAAAACACAGGTCATTTATCACCCTCAAGTCCTTACGGTAGCGAGAGAATCGCTTAATTGTCCTAGGCCAACGACCATCATCACCCAATTCTATCCTCAAACAAACTTGAGTGAGCTGATTATGTTTTTGCATCTCCAGCAACTCTTCCTCATCAACTAAGTATGGCATATCTGAGTAAGGATCCAACTCACCGGCGGCTGTCAACGCAAAGATCTGTGGTACACTCACTTCATCAGTTAAATTCCAAAAGTATAATAACTTGGTACCAACCATAATAGTGGAATGTGCCATATCTAGTGATATACCATGGGCAGCCATAAGATCAGCTCCAAATACCATACAAACTTGCATACGAGCGTCATCAACAACAACAAATTCATTGGTGAATTCGAAAGAATCAAAATTTATAACCAAAGTAGTCTTACCAATAACTGGATTACTACCAGTTCCAATGCCAACGATGTCCATACCATCAGCCTTGGTTAGAAGAGCTCCTGTAGCAGCCAGTACTCCCTGCTGAACGCAGCTAACCTGAGCTCCAGTGTCCAACAACACGCATGCATCCAGTTGCCCAATCTTCACCAAGATTGTAGCCTCGTGGCAACGTGGATGGTTCCCACACCATGCATCTTCAGTAACCCTCTCCAAATCTGAAAAGTTCAATCCAGAGTGCTCAGTAGACAAAAGGTCAACTTCGGCACTTCCATCCACATTAGGCACTTGATTGATCCTTGTAACTGATGGTGAGGAAGGTATACAAGGAACCTTGTAACTAACAGTTTCAATCAACAAGTTAAAATTTACGCCAGCTAGACATTGTACATGCACTCGAGGACAGTCACTAGCAATTTCTGAAAAAGGTGAAACATGAATAACTGGCATAACACTACCAACATGTACGAATACTACGCATTTAAATAAATGCGAGAAAGAAGAAAATATTTCCTCAAACAGGAGTTGACCAGGTTCGAGCATTACCTTCAATCTACGGGAGAGACACTTATCCCTTACCAGAAGATAACCATCCGGGTCCCTGATCAACTCTTCAACCAAAAGTGTCCGAAGAGAAGAAATCGAATCAGGCAATGGTTGACAAACCGTCTGAAAACCAGCTGCAACCATCAAACTCTCTACCAAGGAATCACCTCCTCCAGGTATAGGTTTCGCCAGCACAAGTCCTTCTAGAAGATCCCCCATAATAAGGGCTTCACTAGTGTCTGAGACAGGCGGAGAATGTTCCATCCTCGACAAGGCATCGGCGACTGTATTCTCTCGACCGGGGGTGTACTTTATGACAAAACTGTACTCACTAAGCTCCCTTAGAGTTCTGGCGAGCCTCATATTCGCAATCTGCAAATTGTATAGATGAAGTAAGGGGCAATGATCAGTGTGAATAACAAATTCAACACCAAAAACAAAGGGCCTAAAAGTACGAACAGCCCATCTAATGGCAGCTAGTTCTCGTTCTAATGTACTATATCGCAATTCAGTTTCATTAAAAGCTACCGAGGCGTAAGCTATCATTCTGAATATACCACTTTGAACCTGTGCCAAGCATGCCCCTATACCATACCCAGATGCATCCGTGTACACAAGCAGTGGTTCAGCCCCATCGCTGTAATCTGGATAGGCCAGCGTCACTTCCTTCACCATTAGCTCCTTGAGTGTATTGAATGCCACGTCCATTTCTTCGGTCCACTCAATGCTGGCAGCCTTCTTCTTATCCTTTCCACCTGTTGCTTGACTAAGGGGACGCATAATGAGGGAACAGTTAGGTATAAATTTACGCTGAAAGTTTAGCAAGCCCAAAAATTCTCTCAGGTGAGTTTTGGTTTTGGGTTGAGGGAAGTTGGCAACAGTTCTTACATAGGAGTCAGGCTTACTTAACCCGTCAACACTGACAACATGGCCTAGAAATTCAACAGTCTTGCAGAACCACTTACACTTTGCTAAGTTTAACTTCACTCCATGTACCTTCATAGTTTGCAGGACCTTCTCAACAAGATGAAGTTGCTCCTCGTAGCTCCCTCCCATGATCAGCACGTCATCAATATAAACCACCCTTTTCCTCCAGGAAAAACCACTCAAAATCGTCTGCATAGTACGCTGGAACGCAGAAGGGGCATTCTTCAATCCGAAGGAGAGTCTCTTGAATTGCCAGTGACTGCGTGGGGTTGAAAATGCGGTATACTGACGAGATTCCTCGTCTAGTGGTACCTGATAGTATCCTTTTATCATGTCCAAAGTTGTGAAGTACTGCACTCCATGAAGTCCAAACACAGCGTCACTCAAGTTTGGTAGAGGAAACTTGTCTGGTCGAGTAACGGCATTCAACTTCCCATAGTCAACACAAAGTCGAATGCTACCATCCTTCTTCCTGACAGGAACTACTGGACTTGACCGATCAGAGTTACTGGGTTCAATGATGTCTAGGAGTTCCAGTTCCCGGCACTGCGTGTGTATCTCCTCAGTCACCTTCTCTGGAAACCTCCTCGGCCGTTGATAAATTGGATTATAGTCCGTTAATTCAAATTTATGCGGCGCAGCAGCATCCAACCTTCCTACTTCACCATCCCTTCCGAACACATCTTTGTTTTTTGAAAGCAACAAACGAATCTCTGCCTGTTCTCCGTCTGAAAGTGCTCCTGAAGCTCCACTGACGACAGCTCATCCTCCCCACTAGAGCAAACACCAGGTATCTCCATCATGACGACATTCACGCTCTTCTCCTGAACTAATTCATCGTTATTCACAACAGATGAAATTGTGCCAATAACTCCAGAACGCTTCAGATGCTCAAACTTCACACCATTGTTCACAAGAAGAACAGAAATGTCTTCCAAGTGGCCTGATACCAACTGCACGTAGGATAAAGAGCCTACCTCATCAATGAACATCACTTCGTTTGCCTCTCCGTTACAGTCGCAGATCCCATCGGTTCCCTGAGGAAACTTCCAGCTCGCGTTCACTCTAATAGTTTCACCCTTCTTCATTGAAGTCGATTCACTCAGAGTGACAGGAATTTTTGAAACAATTCCATAAAGTATTATCATCAAATACCTTAGACAATTTTCTCCTACTCAAGTCTATTAGAAGGTTATTTTGTTTAAAACATGATACCCCTAATATCACAAGATTACCAACATGTTCATCTTTCATAACTAGAAAACTACACTGGTTTAAATTTAAACCATGTAGACAAAATGAGAGACTCACCTTTCCTAGAGGACTCACCGGACCTCCAGATCCAAACCCTCTTATGGTGACATTGTCTACAGTCTCGTACTCAATACCGGATGCAATAACTAATGCCTCAGGCACCATGTTCACCTGAGCCCCAATGTCAATTAAAGCTTTATGAACAATCATACCGATGTTCACATTCGTGACCAACCTATTCTCACACATACCTGCGAAAATCAGACTCCTATGATTAGGTTGTTCACCAGAAGTTAATGATGAATCCGTAGATTCGTCGTTGTCAGAAGTTTCTTCTGACGAAGGTTGATCTGCAGTGTTTTCTATCACACGTCCTTCTCCTGAACAAAACTCTTCACCCCTTGTTTCTTTAGAAAAAATTTCCTCTTCATTTTTCATAGCCACCTTAGTCTTCAGATAATCTTTCCTATCTGGAAGTGGGATTGCATTAGGGAAAGTGAGAAATTGGTTGCAATGCTCTGAGGTGAGCTCACCTGACTCAGAGCTTGATAGTTTAAAGGAATATTTGGAGATGTGCGATCAGCATTTTCAGCCTATTGCTGATGCCTTCTGACCTTATAACAATCCGAAATCCAATGGTTAGCATCACCACAAGCCAAACACCTCTTTTGTTTTGCCCAACACCTTTCTTCAGTGTGTCCAGGCTTGTGACACCACTCGCACACCATATTTCTTCTGCCTGTGGATGGACTATGTCGAGCCTGACGTCTTTCACCTCTTGAAGAGAGATCCTGCCGAGAAGGACTCTCCAACTGATTCTTCTTCCTGGACACTGCGTGTGACGGCTGATCCCGCTCCAGACCAACCAAGTTAGACCTAGTGTCTCTCTGAACTGCACCAGAGACAGGAAGGGTGGTTCTACTCATCTGTTTCATACTCATGAACAATGGAAACTCACATTATTCCTTCACTTTCACCTTCACTACCGTCTTCTTCCTGTCGTACTGCTCTGCTAACCGCTTCCACTGCTTCCAAGACAATTCTTCATCATTAGTGAAGCTGAAGATACTCTCCGCATTCTCAATTTGAAGCACAACCATCCTAGGTGACGTTTCCTTGAACTTCTTCTTCAGTTGGTGCTCGATCTCGGATAGAGAATCTCTGAATGACTTTGTCGCAACCCGTTCCAGACGCAAGCAGTAAATACCACAAGTGTCATCTGGATTCATAGTGGCATCGAAAAAGCTTCGCCTCGTGGTGTCTCTTGAATCAACAAGCTGTGATCTATACCAGTTTAGTAGTGCAATCTTCAGACTGCTAAACTCCATGCTCCTCCCATTCAACGCTCGAAAAGCA
This sequence comes from Caprella mutica, assembly GCA_947561585.1. NCBI lineage: Eukaryota > Metazoa > Arthropoda > Malacostraca > Amphipoda > Caprellidae > Caprella > Caprella mutica. The sequence continues at coordinate 155,858 of CANNZV010001831.1, read as the reverse complement.
GCCTTCGCTGATCCTTCCAAGTATCCTTCAAGATGCGAGGCCTTCTCTTCCTCAGTTCCGTCGTACCTGGAGTCAAAATACCTCTCATAAGATTTGAGGAACTTAGAGAAAGACTCGGGAGAGGAAGTGTTAAATGGTACCGGGACTAACACTTCCCTCTTAAGCGTCCTAGTTCGCGCAATGCCTGCAACAAAACAGACTCTTCATTGTCAGACCTACTACTCCTGTTGATTCCACGGTTGCGTCCCCTTGAAAACTTTTGACAAGATGAGTCATCATCAGAGGATTTATTTTCATCCAATGGAGTTTTGGGTAGAGTACCGCTTTTATTGAAGAGACACCCATAATCTTGGGCTCTATCTATCAGATCATCAGGCGTCTTCTCCGATGAGGGGAAAGGGACATCAGGATCCTTCCTATGGTAAGTCTCATCATCTATTTTGACAGACCATACTTTGCTTGACAAAATCTGTTCGAAGACATCTCTCCACCATGCGAAGGTCTTCCGAATGGGAAAGTGGCACCCATTTCCATCAAGAGGCTCCCCCATGTCCTTAGATAACAGCTTACCGATGATATTCATTCGATAAGACACCCCTGAACCATATTTACCTGGTGAAGGAAGAAAAATCTTTCGAAAAATATCAATACAGGGGAGTAACTCACGAGTTTCCGGTATATCAAAAAAATATCCGGCTACCAATTGATCACGTATGGCAGGTCGGTAAAATTGACCTAACATACCTTGAACTCTGACCCAAGCCCTCAAGACAGTTTCCTGCTCAGTTACCCTTTTCTGCAACTCCGCAGATAAAACTCGCCGGTCATTCTTCAGTGCGTCAACTTCTTCCTTTAGTTTGTGAAGAGTCACGATCAACTCCGAATTCTGAGCATCGAAACCATTACCAGCAGTCTCCGATTGCACCACGAGGCTCTCAGGAAATTCAGAGATATCATTACTAGCCATGGCAACTAGAGCAATTTAACCAAGACACACGAACAAATATATATACACACACACAAAAATAGTATTACAAGTTATTCACAGGGAATAATTTGTACGAGAAAAATTTCAAAACAGTAGAAACGGAACAAGGTAACACAATTTATTCTTATAACTTAAAACGCAAAAAATAAACCACGAAAAATAACATATATACAAAATTTTCGAAGTGTATAAAAAATCCAAAAAAAATTAGTAGCTGGGGAAAAAAAATGGACCTGATTAGTGATTAAACACAGTAAGTTATTAATAATTTAGCGGAAAAGCAAGAACCAATGGTGAAGTTAAACAGTCGAGCAGTAGTTGTCCCTGGTCTGGGCACCAGAAAAATTACCTATGTAGTGGCAAAAGATATAAAATTCAATCACCTGGCGGAATAAGCATATTCCTACCACTCGACAAAAAAAAATCACCAAAGGATACAAAAACCAAATAACTTCAAATCTAAACTACTTTATTAATAGGAAAATATATACAAGTAAATATGTACTATCGCGGAAAAGTGTATCCGTCAGCTGTTGTAGTATGCTATTTTAGCAGTTTTGACCTTTCTTATTTCTTGCATGTGGCATTTTAGAGAGTATTCCTCCGCGTTCAAAAATCCCCCAATAAGGAGGAGCCTATTGCTGGGGTAAAATGCTAGGGTAATTGGGTGAAATGGGGGATTAGATATGTGTATCTAGAGGAGGGACGAGGGGGGGGGGGTGATTTATATCGATTTCTGACAAGTGAATAGATATTATTTTTGTATTATTTAAATTAAAGTATAAACATATAGTTTCATTTGTATAATCCATGCAATGTTCATTTTGTAATGAATACATGTATTTTTTATAATTTGAAATGCATATTTATAATTTTGAAATTTTCCATTCAATTAACCTTGGTATATATTTCGTACGATTTACTCTTGTATATTTTTATGCAATTTACTTTTGACCAATTGTCGTTCTAATATTGAAACTAATGAGTAATAACTATTCGAATTTGAGGTTAAAGTAGATTTCTAGCTTTAGCTTTATCAAATCTCATTAATTCCAAAAATATTATTTATGACAACCATTCGCACAAGAACATTAAACTAAACCTCTTCAGATATGATTTTAAATAACTTCGCTTCTTTTACACCTTTAAATTATTTGTTCTCCTTTAGGCTATATTATTAAAACTATAATACACGTTTTCAACTTTGTGGTAAATGTCTATAGTTTTACTTTTAGTTTTGTCAAATCTTATTCCACGAATATTTTATATTATAATCATTCACACAAGAACATTTAATCGTCTAAAGATATGATTTTTAATAGCTTCGCATTTTTTTCACATTTAAATAATTTGCTGGACGGGCTATAACCTGTCTCGGTTATAATCCGGAGATTTTCTGCATTCAGAATTTCAATAAATTAATAGTGGTGACTAATTTCGTCGATAAGACAAGTTTCTCTTCTTTTTCGAAGTCCTTTAAGTGTATTATCTTTTTTAGTTCATTCAATATATTGGCCATATGAGGAAGTTATCAAAATTTGTGTTTTTAAAATGATAATAAATTAATAATTCATCTTACGTCTTAATTTAATGACAACAATCATTAAGTTGCTGGCAAGCGTTTTTCTCTATTTTCATCAACTTATAAATAAGTAATTACTAATTACCTATACGGCTATACCGATACTTTCTATCTTTTATTGAAGTTATTTAATTAAAATTCTTTTAGGCTAAAGAATAAAATAAAACTATGACTAAGTTGTAGTTTAGTTTAGATTTTAAATGCTGTAATTTGATGGATTTTTTATCAAGTGAACTGATTCTTTTCAGTTTAAAATTTTTATATATTAAATGCTTGCACGACCAATTGACAAGCAGTGCTATAGTGAACTAAAAATAACTGAAGTGATCATAATTTTTCTTCTCAATAAATGTCACATCGCCAACGTTGACAATAAAATAAGTTACAAAGTTCTATGAGATGAACCAAAAGAAAGTTATCCAAGAACATAACTAATGTAGCCTACTGCAGTTTTGATGCTTAATTTGTGACATCGGAGTAAAACTGGGATTCATGACAACTGTCAACTAAGGCTTTCAACTTGCAAGTTCTATCTCTTATCATACAATATTAGTTTTTTACTTAAAAAATAAGATAAATAAAGGATCAATAATAGAAAATGGATAATTATTTTATATTTATAAAAAATAGTGTTTTACAAAAGTTGAAGATGACAATTAAATTAAGTAAAAATTTAAAAACTACTACACGACTAAATACACTTGCAGGTTATTTCTAAAGTAAAATCTACCCGATACAATTTTTACTAAAATAAAGGATTTCTGATTAGTACTAGTTTACATGAAGTATCAATCTTAGAACAATTTATAAAAGCTTAGGGTTGAATGATTAACATGAACTCACTATATACAATTAATTCTATATTTACCTAAGATTAAAGTTTTTCAAACGCATAGCAATAAATAAAATACACAAATTAGTTCGGTATTTTATGCACTTCCTTTTCACGGAGAAATGTCGTTGAAAATCTAAAAGTAATAAGCATGAATGAATGGATATCACAGGGAATGAGACCAGACTTCCTGGGAATGATGAGAACTCATCTGATAGTGATTAGTACTGTCCTGATGAGAACTACACTGATGGTAACTGCACTGATGAGAACTGCCATGATGAGAACTGCCATGATGAGAACTGCCATGATGAGAACTGTCCTGATGAGAACTGTCCTGATGAGAACTGCGGTGGTGCAAAGTTATTTGAATCTGAAAATGTTTACAAACAAATTGATTAAAAAATCTCTGATATTGACTTAGAATTACGCTACAAGCAATTATTAACAAGATAAAACAAATTGAATAGATTTTATTTTAATCTCATACTAAAATATATTTTTTTTTATACTAGGGGTTTAACGTCGTACTTCAGTTATATCGTTACTATTTCGCTGACGTAAAAGGAAATTAAATACAAGGGACTAGAAGAAGCAGTCAGAAAGGAAAGTGGCTCCATGAACAAAGGCACTTACCACCGTTGGTGACAATGCTCATGGATGCAGAAAAGCTACTCCGTGAATGCAGTCACTTACCAAGGAATGTGACGGAACGGGACGCAAGCACCGGTGGCTGTCCTCACGGATGGAAAAGGAAAATGAAGAGGTGATAGTAAATGAAGCCTACGAGCCTACCTAACACAAAAATCTAAGACCTCGTAGTTGAAGAGCATAACCCTAGTTCTATTCTACAAAATCCTGAACAATGTGTATTCGAAGCACATTCAGTTATGTTAAAAGTATCCACATTCGAGTGCCAAGGAAGAAACAAGATTTGATAGAAAACAAGATTAATGGAAAGTAGAACACGGATAGATTAAAATCCTTACTGTGATCAGAGTGCGTTTCGAATTTTAAAAATCAAACTTACAAAATATTTACCCAAAGGACTAAAAGGAGTGACTCCTCAATCTAATATTTTTATTTTTTTCTTTATGTTGATGAATTAAGAAGTTATACCGCAAACGATGGAAAGAAAAGGATAATTTAAAATGAGTGAAGAAAAGACAACAAAGCTATTTTTGGAAATTGCAAGATAAGGTTGAATAGATGTTTAGCATTAGAAACGTCGTTTTATAGAAACGCTACATTTATCTTCCATTACTCGAGACTAACTGTTAGATAAAGTCTAATAATTCCAATCCGTAGAATACTTACTACAAATGACTATATTACAAACTAATTGGAAAAAAGTCTAATTAATTTAAATGAAACAAAAGAACTCTACAAAAGAGATAATTAATTTTACTAATTTCTTGTAATTAAATATTGGTCATTTTTTTAAATAAGAATATAGCTTTATGGAAACAGAAATTGTACTGAAAAAGTGTAATACATATTTGCCTCAAAAATGGAAGGAAGTATTTAATTTTATTCGATTTGTTGTCAAAGAAGATGCAAAGAACGAAACTTTAAAATAGAAAAAATGAAAGTCAATAAGTTGAAAATACTGAACAATGTCACTAAGCTACTTAATTTTATTTAAATGTTCAAATATGAATGTCACAAGACTAATGAAATATTGTAGAAACTCATTTTAGCGGCAAGTTACACGTTGAAGTAATCTAGAATATTGTATAAATTAAGCTATTCGTATTATCAGTAAATTTAAACGTTTTTTAGTTTAATGATTTAATGAGTCAAGAGTTCCAAACTAGGCAATAAACAAAAAGCTACAGTTAAAAAAAATTAGTTGATACAACTATAATGAACTATTTTCTTTAGAACGACCATTATACTCTCTCAATAGATGTTAAAAAAATTGTATACAAGTAACTATATAAGAGTTTAATTAATTATTACCAGTACTCTGAATATTTGCAAATTTTAATACTAGCAAAATAAATAACTGTGTATCACCATGGAGTGGATATGAACAGTCAGTCAGTATTTAAGAATTCAGTATTTCAGAAACTACAGAAACCAAAAGTTGTGTATTTACAATTACCAATTATAAAGTATTTGGACGAAATAATTTACAATTGGCAATCAATTTAATTGAAAGTTTTTAGGCCATATCGCTGATATTGAAAAGAAATTGAATATATATGGGGCTTGAAGTAACAGTTAGAAAGGAAAGAGACTCCATGAAAGAATCAACTACCACCAGTCGGAGACGACGCTCATGGATGCAAAAAATATAATCCATGACTGCAGTCACTTACAAAGGAATGTGACGAAAAGAGTCACCAACACCGGTGGCAGCACTCACAGATGGAAAAGGAAAATGAAGAGGTGATAATAAATGAAGCCTACCGGACAAAAAAAAAACATACGAGTTATCCTCAGAAACTACAATTAGCCACAAAAATGATAAGCCTGAAGCTGTTGTGCCCTTCTCTTATATTCACCTGAACAGATTGAGGATACAGCCACTGGGGGCTTTGCAATTAGCCTACTATATTATATCTTTAAACAATTTTCATACATTTTTTAAATTATATATTTATGAAACATAACTGATACGAATAACTTTGCTAATTCTATCAATTATCACTGAACTAATAGAAATTTGTCCTTACCAATTGAGAATAGGGAGATTTGCACTGCTGTCGTTTGTTTCTTCCGCTTTCTTGTGAGGAGAAGTGATCTGGTCATAGATAGTGGTCTTTACAGTTCCACCTAGCGAATGCTCGCTCTACCCATTGAACTGGAAACAAATTTTAATAATATAAATTAGTATATAAGTTATTGTTATTGAATAGTTTCGATGCGAATATAATGGTTTCGAGATTTCGTAAATCGGAAAATAAATAGAAAAGACCTTAATATAGATCTAGCAGTTAGATTGGAAAGAGACGCCGTGAATGGAATGAAAGAGATTCTTCAATGAGAATCTAGTTATCGCGGAAGTAAAAGGAAAATGAAGAAACAGGGTGCAAAAACATATTGCAAATTATATTAATAAACAATCTAAGACTACATTGTTATCCCTATCTAGTGCTATTCTACAAAACAGTGAATTTCAATGAAACAAAAAGGAAAAAAAACTTGGTCATCATCCAATTTGCAACTGTTCGTATCGAAAAATTCTCTGCCTCTTTCTTCAATTCATGACTGTTACATAGTGTCATTCGTTGAAAACTCTCATAAATGCAACATGAATATCTTACATATTTACTATTATGAATTTAAGATAGTTTTTTTAGTATAAAGTTATTAATAAATAATCTCTTAATTTAAGTAGGGGTTTGACGTCTTCTTTGGAACAAAAGGCCAAATTGCTGACAATGAAATTAAATACAAGGGACTGGAAGAAGCAGTCAGAAAGGAAAGTGGCTTCAAGAACAAAGTCACCTACCACCGTCTGTGACAATGCTCATGAATACATAAGAACTACTCCGATAATGCATTCACTTAAAAAGAATAAAAAAATAACTCAATTTAAGGTCTGGAGGCTGCACTCACGGATGGAAGATTAAAATGAAAAGGGGATAGTAAATTAAGCCTAACCAACCCAAAAGTCGAAGACCTCGTAGTTTGAAAGCATAAACCTAGTGCAATCCTCTAAAACTGCAAGTGGCGTAAAAAGATAAACATAATAAGAATGAAAAAAGACAATTATTAATCCAAATTACAACAGTTCGAGGCCAAAGAGAACCCACTTCTATTAAATCCACCACAAACAGCTTCATGATTGGGTCACGCAGGTAAATTGCGGCATACTTACTAACTGCGGCCTCTAACAACTGAAACATCATAGCTTCAAAACACACGTCAAAACTTAAATTAATAAGTTAAAGCATTCACTGTGCTTCTTTTGATAGCTATGCAACATTTTAATGTAATTTTGATTCAAAATGTTTTAGAGACTCTCTTGAGAGGGCTGCAATAAAAAATTAAAGGGCCGTAATTTACCTGCGTGACCCTAGAGCTCATGCAGGCTTATAAATTCTTTGCTACCCAGAAAGAAAGAATTTTTTTTAAGAGTTACCTGCACAAAATAAAAACGAGAATTTGGTAGTAGAATTAGAAGATGAAAATTATGGGAAAAATAAATTAGGTGAATATACGTAATTACATTTTCCGTTTAACACTAACCTTGAGCATCCAGCTGTTCCGAAAATTATTCGTAGGTTTTCCCTTTTTTTTATAGTGTATAAACATTGTTATATCTATAGGTATTGTGAGACTAAAACCTGAAAAAGATTTAAATTTAAAGCTATTTATAAATACAGAAAGAACAGTTTAAACAAAAAGTATATACTACAGTCTACATTAGGTATAGAACTATTGACGTAAACCGGCGGCTATCTACGAATGGAAGAATCATATGCATAATAGAACATTTAATAAAGTATATACCTACCTAAACTCTAGAAGTCTAGAGGCTAAAATAAAAAAATAAAATGTGGTTATAAGCTACAGCTCTAGGTGTTTTTTTTTTCTTCTTTCTATTCCATGTCTACAGATCGTATTCAAAGGAATTTAGGCACAATAATATAAAGTAGAATTCCGTATTTTTTCAAAATTAAATAGTTCATTTACCGTGAGGGCACTGCTTTATGACTAGTACAGAGTAATGTAAAGAAGTGCATAAAAACTAATTTTGCTATTTCGTAAACTGTTCCAAATCTCTACATTTTGCAGGTTTGGATACATATAAAAAATGGTTCCACTAGCTATAGAAAAAAAAATCTGAAGTTCGGTATTATTTCAAAGTCCAGAAGTAAAGATACAAAAGTTTTGAAAGCACACATTTTGGTAATAAATTGCAAATTCCATCAGCAATTTCAAGAAAATCTGTGAAATATTGATAAATTTATAATTCGAAATGATCTCAAGAACAGAAACACTTGATATTGAGCTGGACTTCGTCTCAGCTATAAGTAAAAAGCAAAAAATCAACTGGTAAAAATATTTAGAGTTCATATCCAAGAAGAAAACAACTAGCTCAGAAATGTGATCTGTCTTTCGAATATCCCAATTTCAAGGAATAAGCTGCCTAAAAATGGTAGCATTAACAATTTTTCACACAGTTTAAGAATATAGCTTAAAATTTTGAATCTAGAACTTAGAAAATAAAAAAAGCGAAAATAATTAATTTACCAATGTATAAGTAAAAGATATAGTTCCATATGAGCATGACAATAAAAAATAGAGTCGTCCTCAGCTAGAAAGACTGAAGAATCCAGGCTAAGTGAAATTAGTATATAGAGAAAGATTAATTTTCAATCTGCCTAAAACACAAGTTTTTGAATAGAGAGAGTGAAATTTGATGACTTTTCACCATGACGGCTGAAGACGAAATGTCCCGCAGTGCATTAAAAAGAATGGAAATTTCTTACATGCGGGGGTAAAATGAGAATTTGGGGTAGCGTACGATAATCCGTGGTACAGTGGGAACTAGATTATTCATGCGCGCCTCAGCAATTGGACGGATACACTTTTCCGCGATAGTACATTAAGAGCAATGAAATGAACTAAGTATAATAAAGGTAATGAAAATAAAGGTTAATGAAAATAAAGGTTAATGAAAATAAAGGTTAATGAAAATAACCGTAATGAAAATAATCATCATTTATTAGGGGGTTTAACGTCTGCTTCGGAACCAAAGGCCATATCGCTGACGTCAGAAGGAAATTAAATACAAGGGACTGGAAGAAGCAGTCAGAGAGGAAAGTGGCTCCATGAACAAAGTCACTTACCACCGTCGGTGACAATGCTCATGGATGCAGATAAGCTACTCCGTGAATACAGTCACTTACCAAGGAATGTGACGAAACGGGACACAAGCACCGGTGGCTGCACTCACGGATGGAAGAGGAAAATGAAGAGGTGATAGTAAATGAAGCCTATGAGCCTACCTAACACAAAATTCTAAGACCTCGTAGTTGAAGAGCATAACCCTAGCGCTATTCTCTAAAACTGCAAGTAGCGTTAAAAAAAATGATAAACATGGTAAAAATGAAAAAAGACAATCCATAATTCAAATTACAACAGTTCGGGGCCTAAGGGACGCCACCCCCCTTCTCTTCCATTCACCACAGACAGCTTCAGGATAGAGCCCCTGAGGGCGTAATGAAAATAACCGTAATGAAAATTACCGTAATCAAATAAACATAATCAAATAAACGTAATCAAATAAACGTAATCAAATAAACGTTAACTCAAAGAAATAATACAAAATAATGAAATGAACGGAAAATAAGGGGTAAGTCTAGCTACACTTTACCTAGTTGGGTGATACGGCAGTGAAGCGTAGCTCTAAATAAATCAGTCAGGTCAGTCGAATAGAAAACAAAAGTAAATAAATTTAAACTAGAATTAATGAATGTGAAATAATAATATGAATTATGAAAAACTCAGAAATAAGGAATTTAACAAAAAAATAAGAATAAATGAATAATAATAAATAAACGGAAACTCAAAGTTGAGAACTAAACAAAAAAAATTAGTAAATACTAAGATTTAGTGGGCGACGAAAAAAATGGTAGCACAAAACCAGTGCAAAAGAATAATGCACAATGCATGAAAATAATGCAAATAGTTTGCACACAAGGGTGGCACACAAGGGTGCCGCACAAGGGTGGCGCATAAGGGTGGCGCACAAGGGTGGCGCACAAGGGTGGCGCACAAGGGTGGCGCACAAGGGTGGTGCACAAGGGTGGTGCACAAGGGAGGTGCACAAGGGTGGCGCATAAGAGTAGCGCTCAATAATGGAGGCGCTCAAGAGTAGCTCACTAGGACGACGCACTAGTCAAGACTGGCTTTGTGGGAAACCAGCCACGCTCTACAAGAAATGATGGAGCTGAAAAAGAAAATAAAGGATAACGCTAATACATAGTATTACCTGCTAAATTGTTACTTAACTTCAACTCTCGTAATACAAGGGACTCAGATAAATAAGACATAAAAATACTGGAACTGGAACTGGATTTCGGGGGGGATTCTAGAATATGGCTTTTCAGCGCCACTGTCCCCCCTCCTGGACCCCTTGACTTCACACCCCCCAGCCCCTTCCGCAGGGCCGAGACCTCCTCCTCCAGTCATCAACCCCCACCCTCTGGCAGCCCCACTCCCTCCCCCGCCATCAACCCCCTTTCCCTCCACGCCTCCTCCAGAAAACTCCACACCCCATCAAGATTCCTCTCACCAAAGCTCATCACCCCACTCATACTCACCACCCCATATCTCTCCCTCACCTCCATCAGCATAGGACACTCCAGCAGGAAGTGCTCCAAAGTCTCCTCCTCCGCACCACACATCCTACACCCAACCTCCCCACCCCAAAATCTCTCCCTCCATCCCAATCTAAGAGAATTTGTTCTTACTCTGAACAGCAGACATGCTCCCCACCTATTTTCGTACCATTCTCCCCCTATTCCCTCCTTCTCTCTGTACCATACCAATGTACTTCTGCTTTCCACCTCCCTTCTCCATCTACTCTCCTCCCACCTATCAACTATTCTTCCCAATTCCCCGCTATCTAACACCCTCAGGGCCTCCCAGTCCAAACTAAGCTCCGCCATATACTCCTCTATCTTTCTCATCCATGAATTACCACCACCCCTCTCCCTCACCCTCTCAACCATATCCCTCAGTACCTCATTCCCAGTGTTCATCAAGAACCCACCAAACCTAACCTTCATCTTCATGTCCCTTGCCATAGCTGACGAGCACCCTACTTCACCCTGCAGACCTGCCACTGGTGCATAAGTAGGTGCCCTCAAGATCCTTCTCCAAACCCCATTCTCCAATCTCTGCAACTTCCCAATCTCCGTCTTATTCCACACCACAACCTCTCCCGCATGCAACACCCCTGGCAGCACCACACTCTTCCAAAAAGTTTTGCCCATCAGTAGTCTGTCACAGGACCTCTCCACCACTGAGTAGGTTACATTCACCATTCTCTCCGCACTCCTTATCTTTTCCTTCTTATTTTCCCTGAAACAGTCCCTCCTTGCACTCACCAACACTCCCAGATATCTAACTTCCTCCACCACTTCCATCTCCCTGATCACACTCTCTCCAACGTCACCCCCACCATTAAAAACCATACACTTACTCTTCTCCCTACTTATACTCAAACCACAGTCCCTTGCACACTCCTCCAATATATCAACCATCTCCCCCGCCTCCTCCCTCGATCTTGCCAACAGCAAGCCATCATCCGCATAGAAAAGCACCGGTATCCTTCTTTGTCCGCTTCTATACCCCAGGCCACTCCTTAGCAATCTCTCTATAATTCTCCCCACCACCATCACAAACAACCTAGGCGATCCTGTGCAACCCTGCCTTATCCCGTTCTTCACTTCCATCTCACCCAACTCCCTTCCTTCACGCCATACCTCAGTCTTATCCCCCCTATACAGCTCCGCTATCACCTGAATCACCCTTGGATCACACTTATAATACATTAGATTTTCAATCAGTGCTTCCCTATCAATGCTATCAAATGCCTTACTGAAATCCACCGCTACCACAACCAACACCTCCTTCCTCATATAGCTCTCCTCCACACAGTTATTCAAAATCCACAAGTTTTCCTCTATCCTCCTTCCTTCCGTAAAACCAGCCTGCAAACCACTCACCCTTCCATCAAACATCTCCTGTCCCACCAATCTATCTTTGACCATACCCATGAACAGCTTGTACCCTACATTTGTTAGAGCCACAGGTCTATGCTGCATAGCCTGTGGCTTGCTTACCTTGGGAATCATTACTGTTTTTGATTTCTTCCACTCCTCCCTAACCCTACCTCTTTCCAGCACCCCATTGTACACCTCCACCATACCCTCCAAACATTTCTCACTCCTACACATAGCCTTATATAGTTCTCCCTTAATACCATCAGGGCCTGGTTGCTTTCCACCTTTCACTTTCTTTATTCTCCTCTCCACATCCTCCTTCACGAACTCAACATCACCCATCCACTCCTCCACACCCGACACCACCCTCAACCTTACAACTCCTGGTATACTTCTGTCCTCTCTCTCAATTCTTCTTCTCTCCAGAACCTGAATTCCAATTTCTCTGTCTCTTTCATATTGTTGCCTTCTCTCTCCATTCCAAACTTCCTCTACTCTATTTTCCATCTTTTGATATATCTCTTTCCAACCACTCATTATCAACTCCCTTTCTAATTCTTCTCCTATTTCTTCTCCATTTACTCCATATAACTTTGCTCTTTTTTTCTGAGACTCTCTCCCTTGGAGTTTCTCAATAATTTTCCACTTCTTCTTACCATTTTTATTCAATCTCACTTCCTCAGCTACTCTTCTCTCATATCCCATCTTCACCTCCCTCACTAACCTCTTTACTTTTTCTTTTTGCTCTCTATAAAGAGTCCATGCTCTATCTCTCTCCTCACCTTCTACTCTCCTTTTCCTTCTGTTTAGAACTCTCCTGTATTTTATTTCCCTTCTGATTTCACTATTCATCCATGGTTGATCAATCACCCTCCTACTAATTTTTCCTATCCTTCTCCTACCATTTCTTCTCAGACATTCATTAGCTTTTTCCTGTACTATTCTCTCCCAATCATTTATATCCATATTTACTATTCTATCTATCTCTCCTTCCACCTTGCTCACAAATTCATTCATCATAGTTTCATCATCCACCTTATAGTAACTATTCTCATCATATTCACATTCCCTTCTTTTTAACTTCTCTTCCCTCACTCTGAGAACTCCAGACATGTAGCAGTGGTCCGACATATCAAACATTTCCTTCCTCTCGTCTATAACCATCCCCTCAAATCTCCTATACATCATCTCATTCACCAAATAATAATCAATTACACTTCTTTCATTCCCCTGCACTCTGGTATACTTCCCCTCACATCTCTCATCCACATTTAGCATCACCAAGTTCCACTTCTGCAAGAAGTACAACATAATTTCCCCATTCCTATTTAATTCCTGTTCCCCCAAAAAACCTACATGCCCATTAAAATCTCCTAAAAACAACAAGAGCCCTGTTCTCTGGCATCCTTCCCAAAATCTGATCCAAATATCTATATATTTCCCTATTCCTGTCCAAATCCCTAGTGTCCATATACACTAGAACCATCCAGAAACAAAATTTTCCCACCCTCACCTCTGATGCCAGTAAATCTCTGCAGTCACAGTCGATCTTCTCCATCTCCACTTCCCCCTCATCACTTGTTAGCATCATCATTCCTCCCCCCTTCTTATCACTCATCTCTCTCATCCTATCTATTATATTAACATCATCTCCCCACTCCACTCTTTTGAATTTTTCATGAGTTTCAACCAATCCAATTATCCTTACTTCATTCGCCTCCTTCTCTTCTCCCATTCTTCTCTTAACATCTATAGCCTTCACGTCAGTCAGTCCCTGCACATTTATCATATCGATTCTCACCAGACTACCTCCCCCTCCCACTCTACCACCTCTCAATCTCAGTCCCTTATACTCCTCCATTCCATCCCCTTTCACATTCTCTACCCTTCATTTGTTATTCGTATCGCCAGGTTTTTGTTCTACCTTTCCTCCTTCTACTGATGTACTTGTTTGTTCCCTTTGCCAGCTCTCCACCCTCTTTACTATCTTTCCCTTTCTTATGTATATATTCTCTCCCTCCCCTCTCCTTTTCCACAATTCTTCCCTCATTTTCTTATCCTGTATTCTTTCATTTCTAGTTAAATCAGGCATTATCATAACCCTCTTAAACCTATCTCCCATCTTCCTCAAATTTTTCGCTTTTCCTATCACCGCCCACTTCTGACCCACCGTCTCCATTCTGACCAGTGTCGGCACTTCCCTATTATTGTTCTCTTCCTCTCGTCCTTTCCCCCCTCTCAATCTAGTAATTTCAGCAATGTGTGTATTTCTTATACCTAACTTAACCTCAATTATTTCTATCAACTTCTCCCTATCATCTCTGTCTCCTCCCTCCCCCAAACCGTACACCACCAAATTGCAAACTCTCTTCTTTCTCTCATCATCCTCCTTCACTTCACTCATCACTTCCTCTTTTATCTCCTTCACAATTTCCTCTTTTTTCCCTACTTCTGCCTCCATTCTAACATCTAAGTTAATTTCTTCTGTTGGTCTTTCTCACATTACCAATTTTCTCCCTATTTCTTCCTTAATTTCTGCAATCATTTCCTCCTTAATTTCTCTTTACTTCACTCTTTACTTTCCTTAGTTCTACAAAGAATCTCTCCATTTCTCCCTTCATCTCCTCATTTAATTTCCTCAAATACCTATTTTCCTCTTCTAAGCTTTTCATCCTATCCTTCGCTCCCTTCACAAACTCCTCGCAATTACCACACACCCACATCGTGCTATCCGCCAAGCTCTTAAAACTCTCAAAATCCTTCTTGCTTAACCCACCACACCCGCAATGATACCATTTATCGCAAACATCACATTGGATTCCATTTTGTCTCTCCCCCACCCTCTTACCACATCCAACCCCCCCACATACCCCTGCCATCTCTCTCGGATTATCATTCAGGCTAAAAGCTCCAAAGGCACCAGAGGGCATGGGTTTTGCACTGGCATCTGAGGTAACCCCCTTTGATCGGGGCTTGGTTGGTGATCTTTCTACACCCCCCATCACTTATCTTGACTTCACAAAAATAAAATAGAACTTCACCGACGAAAGAGACACGTTGCGACCGCACACGATGTCCATATCCCTCCTAAAACTTCTTTTCTGAGTTTAGTAAACTTATATAAAGATGTACACTTACATTGTGCTGCAAAAATGAACAACGCGTAATCTTCAAAGACTTGACGTGAAATGGGACTATTGGCCCATGACTGGCCTTCCCCACAACAGCGACAATGGCCAACAGAACCAAATAGGCACTCTTTTATGCCTTTAACAATAACAACACTTTAATTTACTAACAAGTGAACACAAACTGCTTGGACAGTACAAAAAATACGGGAATGCTAACTCCGACCATGTAAATATCATACTGAAATAAACAAACACAGTCATTAAAAATTCACCAGTTCATTAATTCTAGTCACTTGCACTATTAACATCTATATAACACAAATCACGGGAACACCTATATATTAGACAACATAGTTCACGTATTTATACTGACTAACATAATTCAAAACATATCCTACCTAAAGCTTTCAAATATCATAACTTCAAGTACGGGGTTCACCTACTAAGGTACTTATAATTTTGGGGAAAAAACTAGTATTAGCAGAAGGAACGATTAGTCACAATTATAATAAAAAAATACAAAGTATTTTAATACAGGAGAATATCGGCTCACAACAATAGCGACAGCTTCGATATTCTTTTCATGTCTGGAATCCCTAAAAGCATATGAAAAAGTAAGAGCTAATCATATTGCAAATACATATTTAAAAATCATCTAACATTTTCAAAAACTTACTTTGACATAGCATAATAGTTCCTGAATCATTCAAAGGAATTGAAGAGGACTCCGATGGTTGATGACGTTGATCTACTCCATCAATTCTTCATAAAGATCTGAAAGTAGATTCAGAAAATATAGATTAATAAATCTTCAGGTGTAGCATAAATTTAGCTCTAATGAATGCAATGGATTTTCCTTACTAATCCTCATAATTTTGTTCATTATACACTCTTAATTTAGAGAGTGTATAGAGTTTGGAGATGCAGCTTGCACTTCGCAGCTCTGATGTTGAATTATTGGGTAACACCTGGTGTTGATCTAAACTGTTGTAGAAACCTTATCATGGTTGATGGTGCAGGAAGTTTCAAAATTTTACGCAACAAGTTGTATCCTGAACTTGAAGTACATAAAAATAAATTGGCACACTACAACTTCTGCTTATAAGAGTAATTTATTCTTTTATTCTTCAAGGACATCGTTTCAATTCTTACTATTTCCATGAGATGAGGATTTAAGAACTTCTCTGCCTGCTACAAGAAATCATCCATATTCAATCTTCGATAACGAATGAGTTGATTTCTGTATCTTGGATTGTATGTAGTTCTTGACCCTTTTCTCATGGATCTTCTCTCAAATCAGATGGGGATTTCTTTATGACAATCAGAGATGAATCCTTCAATCTATAATAAAAAGAATTATTACTATTTCAATTATTACATCATCATTAAGAAATATAAATTAGACAGATGTGGATCGTTATCATCATTATTTTGAGGTTTAATTTTCATTTATGAAGCATTGATCAATGGTGAATGGCGGGACATTGAAAGATTAAAAACTTATGGAAAAGTGCTACAATATTGAAATACCTCATCACTCAGATGGTGCATTCTCTGCTGATGGGTTGTTCAAGGAAGCTGAGGTCCTTGGCGATTTTGGACTCGAGGAGTGGAAAATGAGAACCAAATCATCAATATTGACAGCTGCAATCTGTGATCAAATACCCAAAGTTAAGATATTTATGAATATCCGCATTTTTCAATCAATGGTAACAAGGTTTAAAGGCCCTCTCCGAAAAAAAAAATCAATAAGTCTTTTTAATAGAACTGAGGAAGAACTGAACTGAAACTAAATATTTTCAATATTGCTACAATAAATTTTTTTCTTTTATCAAATATCAATTAAAGCTAAGAAAAACAAATTCTGAATTTACAGTCAGTTACAGATATACCTAACTACAATTTAGTAACTTGTAGGCATGTAGCTTATTGAAACATGATTTTGTGTTACCTAACTAAATATTGAACCAATTTTTAAAATATTTACAGTTTTAGAACCAGTAACTTTAGTTCTATTGACTAATTTGATAAAATTTATGGACTCGAAACAACAAATAAAATATATTTTGATGGAAATTATTAGTTCAGGCTGTCAAGGTATGACTTGTCAGATTCTTAAAACTATAATGAACTAATTTATTAGTCTATCAGTCTATGTATGTTAAAGAAGTCTAAAAACTTCAAATAATATTCTATAAATATTAAATACTAAAACAATATTCTATAAATACTAAAACAATATGCTATACATACAAAATTATAGGTATTATATAATATTATTCCAGTCTGTTATACTTTTAATTTAACTGAAAAAATCACTTAAAAAACAAAAACAATAAAAACCATTGGTTTTAACCAACCCTGGATAGCAATATTCAGTATTTGTTCAAATTCTTCCAAGTGAACTCAACATTTTACCTTAGGTACTGGGAGAGTATCTGCTTCACAGTCAAGTTCATGGGATCTCTTTCCAGTAATTGGAGATTTGTTGCTAATCTCTTCAAACAATTTCCTGAACTGGAAAGTGAAAGTAAACATTTTTCATAAAAAAATTCCGAACAGTGTCATCATTCATATTGATCCCTTCAAGAACAAATCATGTAGAACCATGTAAATATTTTGGATACCTACTACTATCCAAAGACCACTATACTGAAAGCACTGACACCACTCCATCAGTTCCTACACTAGCATTGGCCATTGTATTTATAATTGAAAGATACTTCATAATACATACGTATGTCATGAATTAGGGATGTTCTTATGTATCGGAATTGGTATCAGTAGGTATCAGAATTTCTGAGGAACATTAGCAGGTGTATCAGAATCAGCAAAATTTGAAGTATTGGCTAATACTTTGCTGATATTTATTTTAATTCAAATAATTTTTTCAATAGAGCTATTCTAATATTACACAAGTCATAAATGGATAAATTTTCTTAATATGTATTCAGTATACTACTTGATAAATGAGAAATTTCCAAGTAGAGATGCTCTGATATCAATTTTTTCCCCACAGTACTTCTCAACATGATATTTCTCAATTCATATTAATATTATTTAACTGATAATAAACTAAATATATATATATGCATATATTTGTATAAGTGGACAGCAGGTTATTATTAATGCAGCAGGTATTGAACGATAGGTGGCATTAGTTTTCGATTAATTTGATGGATTTTCGTTCTATATTTCTGTATTGGCTTTTAATATTATTTGGAGAGGTACGTAAGATAATTTTTGATAACCAGTGGATAATAATTTTTTTCATTGCAATATTTCGCTTTATTCCTCAAAGCATCTTCAGGCATTGTGCAGTAACTGTAATTAAGAGAAATATATACATTAAAACTACAAATCTATCTAAATACACATTTAAAATACAGTTCCTGACATTTATTTCCTTTATTAATCCTACTATTAAATCTAAAATTTGAGTATATAAAACAAAGAGTTTATTAGGAGTTGTTAAAATTAGTTGTATACTGTGTCACCTATTGGGAATCTATGTGCTAAAATAATTAAAACAAGAAAACACGCACACATTCAGATTATTATAGTGAAAAAAATTAAAACTGGATGGAACATACCTTGTAGCTATGACTGCACTAATAAAAATAGTTAAAAATGAAGGATGCGAGCTAATTGTAGACATTAGTTTGTAGTTTTGAAAGGTATCTGACAAGGAACTGCTGAATGGAATACTATTAAATTTAAATGGGCTAGTGGACAAGGAATTTTGAGTACTATATTTGATTAAAAAAAAATATATATATGATTCTTATTATATACATATATACAAAACTATTAAAATATTTGGAGAACTCTGACTCCTCCTTCTCGCTGGTTATTTATTGATGGATTGCGTTGTTTGATGATGAGGGCCTCTGCAATGGTGAGTTCTTCTTTTGTTGTCTCTTTTCTTACTATTGCTGTGTCGTTGAGGATTTCTTGAGTGGTTATTTTATGGTTGTGCTCATTTCTATTGTGTTGCTGGATTGATCCGTTTTGCGTGTGGTTGCGAAGTCTGTCTATTAGGGGGCACTCAGTGTAGCCTACGTAGGAAGTGGAGGGTTGACACGCCTCACGGGGACATTTATAGTCGTAGACTACACGAGATACCTGTTGTTTATCTAGCTGGTGCGTATTGTTCTTAATTAGCAGGTTTTTGAGTTTCTTATTTTTGTAGTATATTTGTAGTCTGATTGTTTCGTCTTGGTTGGTTGGGATAAAGTGGTCGTTGACTATTTTCTTGAGGTTATTCTCTTCTTGTTTATATTGGGATGACATCTGGTTTCTATAAAAAAGATTAATGTGGTGATTTATTTCCGAAGTGAAATTAGATTGTTTTTTGGTGATGAATTTGTTTATTGTTTTCTCTATTAGGGACATCGGAAAATTGTTGTTGGTGAGGATTTGCTTGATGCGCTCTATTTCTTGATGAAAGGTAAACCAATTGTTGCAAACTGTGTACGCTCTGTGAAGGAACGTTTTGATGACTCCTGTTTTGTATTGTTCGGGGGCAATACTATTGTAATTGATGCATTCGTCTGAGTTGGTTTCTTTTCTGTAGACGGCTGTGGATAAGGGTTTTTGGTTACAGTTCCGTGTGATTTCAACGTCCAGAAATGAAAGTTTTTTCTTTTGTTCTATTTCATAGGTGAATTTTAGGACTGATAGATTTTCGAATTTGCTTTTTATTTCTTCTAAGGTTTTAATGTTATTGATCATCAAAAATATGTCGTCCACGTATCGAGTGTAAATTGCTGGTGGACTTGATAGGTTTGGAAGTATATTGTTTTCTATATGGCACATGTAGAAATTAGCAAAAAGTGGTCCGAGGGGAGAGCCCATGGATACTCCGTCTATTTGAAGGTATATGTCACCTGAGGGGCTTCTAAATGGTGTTTCGGTGGTACAGACTTGTAATAGGATCTTGAGTAAGTTCTCTGGAATTGCTGGTGGTGCGTTATTGGGATTATGATAAATTGTGTCAATGATAATATTGATGGTGTCATGGACTGGAACGTTGGTGAATAAGCTGTCGACGTCAAGTGAAGTTAGGTGGCCATGGGTACTGGAGTTCTGAATGATATCTATGAATTCTGTGGTAGATTTTATCAAGTATTTAGCAGGCATGTAAGGAGATATTAATTCATTAAGGGTTTTAGCAATGTCGTAGGTTGGCGTGCCGATTTGTGAGATGATAGGCCTGAGAGGAGGGTTTCCTTTATTTTTGTGGAGTTTGGGGTTGCCGTACATGTAGCCCGGTTGGTATCCTCCAATGAGGACTGGAAAGCGTGGTGAGTTGCTGTCAGCATGAACGGTCTCAATGATTTTACGTAGCTTTTTCTTCAGCTGTGGTGTTGGATCTTTGTTGATTTTCTCAAATTTTGATTCATCGGATAATATTACATTTATCTTGTTGTTGTAATCAGAAGTGTTCATTATAACAAATGTGCTAGATTTATCTGCTTTTCTTATTGTTATTTCTTTATTTTGTTTCAGTTTTTTTATTTCAAGGTGCTGTTCTTTGGAGAGAAGATCAGTGTTGTAGTCCCTTGTTTGCCTTAGTCCAAATCTTTTTAGCTCACACTTCAGCTGCTCACTATTAGGTATCTCCACCTTTTTACTGCGTTCAAGATCTGATATTCTTCGGTATAGTTTTTCTACTTCTATCCGTTTGGTTAGCGCATCGTATTTACCTTTCAGGTGGCAATTCATTCCCAACTCAAATATTCTCTCAACTTCATAACTCAAAGTTGTATTGGATAAATTGACATAGGTTTCTCTTTGTTCTTTCATCATTATGGGTGTACCGTAAAGCTTACACAGCTTTTCATTATGTTTGCTAGTTAGGTGCGCTAACTTTTTACTGACTGTTCTGGCTAAAAACATTTTGAATGCGTTATATTTGATGTTTGACTGAATTAAAATTCTAAATTCGTCCCACAGAAGGTCTAAATTACATTTAGATTCGTTCATATAATTTAAAAAGGGATGTCAAAAAAAGTTCATGAAATGATATTTAAATCTGATACGTAGCTGCTAAAATTTGTGTAACTGAGATACCATTATGCAAGGATTATTTATTTTCTTATTTGATAATTATTAACAAAATGATTCCTTAATTGTCTCTTAGTTAGGTTCTATGACCTACATTTAGTTAGACTTAGGTTCTATGAGAACTGAAAGCAAACATCTGTCATGAAATTTGCAACATTACTCCAGATTTTTTGACTACAAGAATGCATAAGTCACACTGTCACTAAGTGTATAGATGGTAATGGTGATCACTTAAAAGGCACCATAGTCAAATAAAACCCGAAGCCTTCTCTTTCATTTAAAATTAGTCCAACTTTTTTATCTTGTTAGTTTTCTCCTAATTAGTTTTAGAATTTCTTTCTATGGATTACATGTATTTTACAAAGAACAGAAGCCAAAATGGTGAATTTCTTAGATAAGAGTTTAC
>CANNZV010001831.1:0-127410 GCA_947561585.1 Caprella mutica | reverse complement strand
GTGTCCTCCATATCCTATGTGTCCTCTTGGTCCTATGTGTCCTCTTGGTCCTATGTGTCCTCTTAGTCCTATGTGTCCTCTTAGTCCTTAGGAGGACACATATAAACAACAAGACACATAGAATCAATGGGACACACATAAGAATAAGTAATGCATACGAATAGAGAACACACATGGAATCGAGGACACACATAGAAACTATAGTATTAATAATAATAGAAATATATATATATATATATATATATAATAAAATAATAATAACAAGGTGCATAAAAATGAACAAAAAGAACTAGACATATAGTTATAGAGGTTGACCGTTTTTTATCGCTCCTCTATAGCTTGTTAGAAATATAAAGAAAGTAGAATTTTTCTAGAGAATGAATTTTATCAACAGTAGCTATAGGTAGTATAAAATTTTCAAATTTTGGTTCCATATTTCGATTTTTAATAGATTAATTAATAATAATAAACAAAAAGAAAGATAGCTGAAATAGAAAGACGGTATCCAACATACAACCATTGGTCATAAAATTCATTGTCAGGTCGAGGTTTTCCACCTTTCTCCTGATGATGAATAGAAATCTTTCTATTCGAAAGCTTGAAACCTGATAAAACCTTCAACGTTGAGTTTAAATAACCTCATAATAATATGGATTTCCCGTTGAGTTTGAATCTTTTCCATCAAGTTATGTTCTATAATCTATACTCTATAGCATAAAATTGCAAACTTGAATAATTTGAGATGTAGACAATTTAGCTTCTCGAAAAAATCGCTCAGTCTTTTATTTTTCATTTTTCTGTCTAAAGTGAAAACTAAGAATTTTTTGAAAACATTAGTTATTTTATACCTATTCTCATACTTCTTTCCTGACGCTGTCTGTGGTGAATGAAAAAGAAGGGTCCGAACTATTATTTCCATTTGCATTACGGATTTCTCTCACACTGCTTAGCTTTTTTACGCTACTTACAGTTTTAGAGGATGGCGAGCGCTAGGGTTATGCTCTTCAACTACGAGGTCTTAGATTTTGATTTGGTAGATTTTTCTACCATATCATTTTACCTTTGAGATGGTGAATGTTGCTAAAAGTATATAAATGGCTTGGGCTGTGCCAGCTAATCTCTTACCTAGATTCACGGCAAGGTTTTGCAAAGATTTGGCATATAGAATCAAAATAAGTGGAATAAACACAAGAATGCTTATATTCCATACTTGTCAAGGATATGCAAAGTCATGCATATGATTATGGATGTGAAACCTATGCAAGAAACGTCAATGTTTAGTACTTTCGTTTTCACCACGCTTATCAGTTTTAAAGCAACTTGCAGTTTTTGATGATAGCGCTAGGTTTATGCTCTTCAACTACTAGTTCTTAGAGTTAGTGTTAGGTAGACTCGTAGACTTCATTTACTATCACCTCTTCACTGTCCCCTTCTATCCGTTAATGCAGCCCCGGTGCTTGTATCGCTTTTCGTCAAATTCCTTGGTAAGTGACTGCATTCATGGTGTAGGTTTTTGCATCCATGATCATTGTCACTGACGGTTGTAGGTGACTTTGTTCATGGAGCCTCTTTCCTTTCTGATTACTTTTTCTAGTCCCTTATACATTATTTCCCTCAGACGTCGGTGATATGCTTGTTTCGAAGCAGACATTAAACTCCTTCAACAATTTGAATTTTAATTGTCACTTTCCTTGGAAAGAGACTGCATTCACAAGATAGCTTTTCTACATCCATGAGCAATGTCACTTTTCGGTGGTAGGTTACATTATTCATGCAGTTATATTTCTTTATGACTAGGGCTGTGACAATATGCTTTTAGCATAAAAATATATTCCTGAGCATATTTGAAATAAAGCATATTCTTTTAAATAAAACTACATTCTCTTTACAAAAGATATTTCTTTTTATAAAAATATATTCTTTTCATGAGTAAATAATATTGTTCATGAAACTATAAAAAAAATTATGTTCTGAGATATGCCATATAAGCAACAAAATACCTAGATACAATTAACAAAATATATATCTACAAAAAACAATGGAAAGCAGGTATGTAGGTATTTTAAAAGACCGTTGCCCAACAATACATGCCAACATTATTGGAACATACCCTACTCAAGGTTCAATATTGAAAAGTTTCATAAATTAATATTACAAAATGCATTTAATCGTAAGAACTGTTCAACTTTACTTGTTAAAATTCAAAACTTACCCGTTTTATTAACCCAATATTACTTTAACTGAACTTTTCCAGACGATGTACAGTGTACACATTGAATACATGTGTTTTGATTTTAGTTTAAACGATTGCACCAAAACATGAGATTGCAATTCAAATATGATTTGAGGGGCTTGCTAATATCCCTTATCATTTTTATTAATCGAATTACAGCACTTTGATGAATTGAGCATAAAAAGCATAATTGCACATAAAAAGAATTTAAAGTATATATTAAAGGAATATTGTCACAACCATGGTAAATAAATAGAGGAGTTTACCAAGTACAATATTGGAACATCCGAAAATATTATGAGTGACGTCACATAAAATATTTTCCATTTGTTTTTTAAATAAAAAATGTGTTATTATTCAGTTGAATGTGCATTTTCACTGAGATTAACTTACATGAAATTGTTTTTATCACGTTTTACACTCTATTCACTTATAATATTCGTTTAATAATACTTATAATATTTGAGAGTACTCTGTGCGACGTCATTTATTTACATCGTTTCTGAAGAATGGATCAAGTTCACAGTCAATGAATTCGAAACTTGGCATACTTCTCTATTTATTTACTATGGTCACAACCCTGATTATTAAATTATATTTTCATTGTGGAACATTCTCAGGATTAAGTTTGTAAAAAATGAAGATTTATTGTAATACTTTGATATAAATTATATTTTTATAAGAACATTGAAATAATTATAGGCTGTCTTTTACTGCAATAAATTTTATAACCTTGAAAACTTTATCAATGAATGGTGTTGAAGCTACTTTACTTCCCGACTTCTTCTTCAAGGTTTCTTGTAATTAATTTCATTTTGAGTAAGCGATATGGCCTTTGGTTCCAAAGAAGACGTTAAACCACCTCAATTAATTGATAATTATTAGTTTATTACTATTCCTATAAATTATAATACAAAAACAAATTTTCATTATTTACTGTTTTACCTGAAAATGCAAATTGTATCGTTAAATCCCTCAAGGTGTTTTTTTATAGTTATTGCATATTTAGACCAATATTATATTTAATGGTGAGTTACGATGTAAGCGTTGTAGCTTTTCTGCACCCATGAACATTCAAACCAACCATGGTAAGAGACTTTGTTCTTGGAGTAAATTTCGTTTAGATCTGCTTCTTCGAGTCCCTTGTATTCAATTTCCTTTTGTGTCCTAATAATTTAATTACAGAATATTTTATCGTCCGATATTTACGAAAATATGTATTTGAACACAATTCTAAAATTACTATTTAGTGAATTAATGAGTACATATATGTCATATATGTCATAAAGGAGTTTTATGGATTTATGTTCGATTGAATACCATCTTTGCTTGGATCATGCTTTTCAATTACGAAGTTTTACATATTTGTGTTAGATAAATATTTGAAATACTATGTAATATTTCTATTGTTTAATAAACTATAATAAATCTCCAAAACACATATAACTTACAGCTTTTCAATCTAATTTACTGAATCTTGTAGAAATGTAGTCCATTACTCTTGATACTCTGTCAAATATAACCCTAATAATAATGTAACCTAACATGGTAAATCAATTAAAATGGTGGATGTTTCTTATACTAAAGCATTTCTCGTTTTCAGTTCACAAAAAGCATTTAGGCAGCGGCGGCGAGGGCTCTAAATTCACCCGTAAAAACAGATCCCTTCAATTAGAAGAAAACGCAACTCGTCGCCGAGAGAATGGCCTGTAATAAATTCCCCCGCGATATTTTAAAGTAATGACGATAGTTTTGCTAGCTCTGATGGTACCTATTTTATATGAACACTAATTAGAACGTAATGACGAAGATTAGAGAAAGTGATGGCATGTATCTTGGTTAATAGTTTACACTGTTTAGGAAAAACAGTGTGGAGTAAGACGTTAACATTGTACTATTCGAAATTTATATTTTGAAACAATATAAATACATTTTTATGAGAGATCATGTGTTCAGATTACAGATAACTTTTCGGCAAGTTTTGAAAAGTTTCATTAAAACTTGATAGAGTATCTCTATTTTCAGTTTTTTATTAAAGTAAACAAACTGTGTATTTTCTTTCAAATAGAAATACCTATTGGCACAATATAGACATATAACTATTTATTATTTTATATAATTATATTGGGCTACATATTCACATTTTGTAATCTTGAATGAATATTAGAGTTAAATGTTTCCTAAATATTGTGTTTCAATGAACGAGATGTAGTTCCGATACTTTATATTTTGTATTGATAAAAGTACAAGATTGTGATGCAATATCGAAATTAATGTAAAGAAAATATACTGTTTCGATACTTCACTATTTTATATAAAGTAGGTATAATCCCTATATTTTTATACCTATATATAAAATAGCTAAATGAAATCTCTAAGAGCAAACTATGAATATTTTCACTTGAAGCTTTTGAGCTCTATAGTCATTTTCAATGTATTAAAGTACCAATGAAGTATGGACGGAACACCTGAGAACATGGATTTACTTCACCATGACAACGTACTAGAACTCTGAAACAAAGAATGTGCTAAGAATTGCATAAGTTCTGCGCAATTTGCCGATTTGCACAATTTCAAGAGTGTTCTGCGCGTTTTTAAAACCCTTTAATCACACAATGCCGAGCTTGCGTTCATGCATTCATCTTATTTACTAGCAAATTGAATACTAATATATGTGTAAAGGGTCAACTCTCCTGCCATGTCATTAAACAATCATGAAGTGTGCAGTACAACAAACTAGCGGATACAACAAACTATAAAATTGCCATTTATGTTATGATCTTGAAGATAATATTCTTTTATATCAAAATATAAATACTTTGAAACACATACACAATTCGAAAATAGGGTAACTTATCAGTACTCAGAAAGTTGGTATTATCATACGTCTTGATAGGGTAAAGGCTGCTTCACACATCAGCAAGATCCGTCCGGCAAGTCACAGGTCCGTCTCCGTCACTCTCCTCTCAGTGATTCGGTGTCAGTGAAAAAATATATCGTTACTTTAATTTCAACGGACCTATTCACACAGTACCGGCTCTCCACAGTGATCAAAAATCACTGACCGGTGACGTCCCGGACGGATCACGGTGATGCGTGAAGCGGCCTTTAATCAGATATTCCTAAATGTCAGATTATTTATTGAACGCCCGCTTTCCGCATACTGTAGGTGTCCGAGTACTGTGACGATACCCAATTACTCGTGTTTGGGGGGACTTCTAAATAGTCCGATACCCACCCATTGGTCCGACACTTTTATATGAATGAATATCAATAGTAGACTGCAAAATCGTCAGACTATGCAATGGTGTCGAACCAATAGTAACCATATTTAGTCAAAAGAGGTATATACAGTACTATACATATATTCGTAAATCTATAACACTCATTTAGGATTTTAATCAGGAAAATGAATCAATATTTATTGAAATATTAAATATTACACTTCAATTTATCAAACTACAGTCTTTTAAAAACCGTACATAATTTTTGTGGGATAATGTCTATGAATTTTGAAATCGTCACTGTGAGCATTTTGAAAATTGAGAAATCTAGTATAAAGAGAAAATTTGAGGTGTTAGAAAATAATAATTAAGGACTGTATTGTGTAGTTTGCACATATTATTAAAGGATCACAAATTAAATTTAGTTATTTGATGGAATATTTTACAACGAAAATAATTGGTATCAGACGACAACGTCTGGGAGTAATACGGAGAAAGTACAAAAATAAACATATAAAAAGATGCAGTGAGCAGTTCTACAAAACATATTCCAAGAGCATTTCCATCTCATTTTACTTTATTTATTGATTTTAAAAAGTTAACGTTAAGATAGCCCGCAAGGTAACTTCCATATAAATAAAATAGATAACTTATAGTGTTCAGGTTTCAATGGTGAAAATTCTCAAATAAATCTGAATAATTCTTTTCCCGGAACTTTTTTATGAGTTTCCTTTGATTCTGTTTGCCGTTTAGATTAACGAATTGGCGAATGTTGATTAAATGTAAACTCACAAGCCAAATTGGAAGAAAAAATAGTTTGAAAATGTGAGAATAATTAACTTCTGAATCGCATGAAGTTAATCGAATCCTCAGAGTAGATCAAGATGATTTCAGCAAAGAATTTTTTTATTTTTTATATAAATAACCGCTCAATCGTCTTAATTAAAGAGTACATAGCTAGTGTAGAAAAATGAAACATTATTTTAATTTCAAGCACTCTAGACAATTTCTTAATTTGTAATATTTAAATTATTTATTTCATTAGATATCAAACTGAAGTGATATTAAGAATGAATTTTAATAATTCGAAATTATATTAGAAATATGGAATCTATATCACTATATATAGTTATCTGATTTTTTTCTATATTATATTATTTATTCTTATTTTTTCTATATTTTTTCTAAAAAAAATTCTATATTCTACTTTTCTTCCTATATGTATATTTTAGTGATTACATAAGTATAAATAATTATGTGAGTACTTATAATTAAGTTATTACTAACAAGAGAAAATAATTCTCAACTAAATTTGTAACCCTATGGAGCCTATAGTTCATTTGATAGCATATCTCAAAGATAGATATAAAGTCACAGTGAATGGATACGCTATTTCCAGTCTTTGATATGGAAATAATCTATTGTATTTCATCAAAGGACGATGGCCGGGACCTTCATGAAAAGTCCAAAGAATGGAATTCTTCGTTCGAATTCTTGCATGTTGAATGCTCATTCTGAGAGATGGCATATAATTGGATATTATTATTTTTAGTGACTTTCAGTAATCGTAATGAAATACTCTGAATTCAGCAGATTATTACAATACTATTTTGAGCTTCTGAGAATTTGACTGAACGGTAATTACCCGTTAGACGTAGTGTAGAATATATCTTACAACCCATAAAAGTGATCGAATGAATAATAAATTAATTTTTAATCCAAGTAAACTGGAAAGAATGATAATATCTGTAACGAAGATATTTTTTTCTGAATCTAGCGAACAAAACGCATAAATACGATATCATTTATTAATCCATTCGCTACCTTTGAGTCAACATGTACCGAAAAAAAATTAAAAAGATATTTTTGAGACGTTACCTAATTTCCAGATCAGGAAAACCTACATTCGCACAAAAAATAACTCGGTCTAGCGAAAGGATTAAAGATGTAGTTATAGGTATCAAGTATTACATAACATGGTGGGAACAGGCTGTCTGCTTCACACCAATTCTAACATTTCAACAAAAAAATGGTAATTAGAAAAGAAGTGCTAGCTGACCTGGGTTTACGATTAGAACAAAAATACGTTGTGTAACAGATATAAATATTATGAAAGATTTCTTTTGTTTCTCATTTATTTATCAATTTGCTACTAAGATTTTATTAAGAAATACTTTATATTTTCAGGTGAGATAATTCTACACCAAAAATACCGACTAAATATAATTTTAATATAAGCCTTCACAAGTAAATTTATTTACTCGCGTACCTGCAATTACTATTATCATATTCAAATACAAATAATCTCTAAAGTATGCGAAATTGGCTACATTTCATTTATTTTATTTCTATTTTCTACAATGGATGATAAACTGTAGATGCTATGTATGTAAAATAACTAAAATCCCAAGCTTAAGCAAATGCGTGTAGAATATTATATTCTTTTCGAATATCACATCCTGTCCCAATAGAATTGATGTTTGAAATCATTTTAGCATATGAATACATAGGTACATTATAGTTGAGACTTTCTTGTAAAATATGCATAATGTTATATGTTCAAAAAAATCTTGAGATGTACATTTATATTCCTACGTATTTTATACGTTCAGCTATAAAATGATATTAATAAAAAGATGTTACATTAACTTTTTCTATAAATAGAGTTTATAGAAAAATTGACTATTATGAATATTATATGATAAAGATCATTATTGACTATTATGATCAAGATCATTTTTGTGTAAAGAAATATACCACAATTCATGTTTAAAAATCTAATATAGAAAATTAATAATATTACATTTGAAAATAAATTATTATTATAATTTTATGTTAAAAAATTATTTACTATGAAGGGTAACATGAAAAATTATAACAAATTCATATTTTCATTATATTATTTTAAACTTTTTTTTTCATCGTTTTCAAATGCACATCTGTTCCGAATTTTTCCTTTCTAAAATTCTACTCCGCGTCCAAAGCAGACTTTTGCACATAGATCAATCTTTTGTTCCGCATTTTCTATCATGGCATAGATTTTAGAGCTCCTTTCATACGATATATTCAATGCGCATGAAAAGAATTGGATTCTCTTTCTGAAAGATACAGTTCGTAATTCCAAAAGAAATGGAATTTCATGATAATAGGTCAGCAACAAGAAATTCAATGTGAAAACATCCCAGTAACTTAGATGTAAAGCCTATATAATGTAAAATAGCTGAAGTAAAATATACATTCATTCAGATTTGAAAATAAAAATAAACATGGAATATTTGAGCGTCTTGTGTAAATCATAGAAAAGTATTATTTTGAACTTTGGTATCGAATAACGAAATATTTAGTTTAATTTAATTGGAGATCAATTATTAATTTTCAAAATTTGTCTGTTAAATGTACTGATAACTTATATATATTACACGAGAAAGAATTAAATATTTAACAATGAATTAACATATCAAGTAAATGTATATCGAATTTTATTATTTAATTAATTCTGTGTGGCTTTCATCGTCAAGAACAAATAGAATAGAATATAGGCCAATATAGAAAGTTATGGTGCGGCCACCAAAAATAAGGAGGTTTCCCCCCATAATCCTCTACGGCCCCACCATAAGTTGGCAGTGGGCGGGCGATTCGTTACGCCAGGAGTCACGCCCATTGCATGTAACGTAAACAAGCAACTGATTTAAATATTACTGCCATTCGAAAGCTCTTCATTTCTTCAAACTATCGACATTATAGAATTTAGAAAATGAATTCATTGCCTCGCTGTTCTCGGGAGAATTTATTGAGTTGATGGGCAGTAAGTTAAGGAGAAATATCCAGGTGTAATGCTGAATAAATTGCACACATCTTAATTGAACGAACTAATTTGCTAGATGGATGATCTGGCAATCTCACGAAAGG
Organism: Caprella mutica; assembly: GCA_947561585.1. Taxonomy (NCBI): domain Eukaryota; kingdom Metazoa; phylum Arthropoda; class Malacostraca; order Amphipoda; family Caprellidae; genus Caprella; species Caprella mutica. The sequence continues at coordinate 118,044 of CANNZV010001831.1, read as the reverse complement.
GGGTCTTCAGTAAAAAACTTTCATGATGAAAAGTTAATTTTTTTTCTCATTCACGATATTCTATGATTATAATTTAAAATTAAATAAAATATTTCAATCTATCCAAAGCTAATAATATAATTTCGTATTTGGTTTTGAAACATAAGCACAACAAAGATATTTACATTTATTGAATTTGATTGTGTATTTTTATAGGTTATGTATTTCTATTTTTGTGCTGTAATCATTTGCCCGAAAATATCTCATCTTCAGGAAGTTATAAAAAGCTTGATGTATTATTGTTCATTTTTTTATACTTTTCATCAATAAAAATCCTTACCTTTAATATTGACAAGAATGATATATCACTGTATGGTTATTTGGATGTTTTTAATTTGTTGGTTGCAAGAAAAATGTCACGCTTTATCATTAAATTTACGATATAATTCCATTATTAATATAATTGTCAGAATAACAGGAATACGGACAACATATATCCGGATAATAGAAATCTGGATAACCCAAAAATCTGGAAAACAAAATACACTATATACAATTATAATTATACCTCTGTCTTTCCATGTGTCACTCTCCTTTTGTAATAAAAACATTTTAAAACTAAACATTTGTGGCAGTATCATTGCCAAGCAGTCACACGAATAAAGATAATTATTAAATAAAGAATCATATAGTTACTATAGCAGGACCCACTGAAGTTCCACGTGATGAGATATATATTAAATTAAAAAATGAATAGCGCAAAGAATCAGTTTCGAATAACAGAAAAATAACAAATATTAAAAAAATACATAAAAATTACGGTCAACAAAGAACCGGAACAAGACATATTCGGAAAAATTCGATATGAGGAGGAATTCGGAAAAATTCGAATAACAAAAAAAAAAGAAAAAAAAAGATCCAGATAACAAATAAATCGGGTTTGGATATATTTTTTTTTTGTCATATTTATTTTGTTATCTGGATTTGTAATTTTTCTGTAATTCGGATTTTCTGATGTCTAGACTTCAATTATCCGGATATTTTGTTATCCAGATTTCTTTTATCCTAGCCGGATTTTTGTTATCTGGATGTCAATTAAATCGTATCTTAAAATTTAAAGCATAACGTTTTAACTAAATTCAACAGAAAATACATATCTGGATAACTCTCATATTTGAAAAAAAAATCTGATTTGAGAAAATCTGTATTTTAAAAATTTTAGATTTAGAAAAAAATTCTGTATTTAAAAATCTGGATTTAAAATATTTGGGTTGGAAAAATCTGGTTTCAAAAAGATCTGGAATTAAAAAAAAAACTTGATTTAAAAATATCATATTATAATTCTGCTGGTTCATTCGTTAGTTAGTTCGTACATGTGTTACGTTAAAAAAAATCAAAATTTTCCCCAAATTCAAAATTTCCTCAGAATTCAAAATTTCCCCAAAATTAAATTTTTTCCCAGATTTCGAAACTTTTCCCAAAATTAAAAAAAAAACATGGAATATCCACGGGTACCGCTAGTATCTATACTTCTTCATATGTCATTTCTGAAACTAACTAACTAAAGATGGAACACGCAGAATTACAACATCATAACTTTTTTGAAAACAATTTTGCTAAATCAGTACATATATATTGATAATGCGTATACATACTTCCATTTACATAAAATCGTTAACCCATTATATTAATTGAATTTTCAATGGATGAACAACACGTACTGTACTAGTGAAAATAAAGCTCAGTGTAATGGAAGATTGGATCGGAAAAATATTACTTTCTTTTTATCTAACTCTAGGAGAAAAAGTTGGTGGGACCATAGAAGATAAAGTTGGTCCTTTCTTAATCTTCTATGGTCCCACCATAAATTTATCACCAATCTAATAATAACTGTGTAAAATATTGGAGCAGTAAGGAAAATAAAGTAATGTAAATTTTTTAGCAATAGGGGATAATGTATTAATGTAAAAATTGTAAGAACTATATTAACTATAAGTACATGATCCCAGCCCATTGTCACCTTTATGTTCAGTTATAAATTGGTGCTATAGTGTGTTATATTCTCTTGAAAAGATTACCACGGATGTTTGGAGTGTAAATAGTCCGTCAGAGGGAATTCCGTCTCCGCACCAACGCCTGTTTGTTCAGAGGGAAAAGGGACAGATTTGGAGTGACAACACTGCGGCAACACTTTGGTAACACTATGGCAAAACTGTGGAAAGACTTTGCTAGTGTTTTGGCAACACTGTGGCAATACTTTGGTAACACTGTGGCAACACTGTGGCAACACTGTGGCAACACTACGGTAACACTGTGGCAACACTTTGGTAATACTGTGGCAACACTGTAGAGTCTCGGCAATTACTTAGATTCACAGCTAGTACTCAGATAGTTAGAGTTGAAATAGAGATCATGGTAGATCAATCTGAATTGTCTAATCATAACATTGGATCATGGCCGAGGTTAACCCCCACTAATATGTCTTTTTAATTTTATCTAATTGGATATATTTGTTCCATTTATTCCACTTTTTTCCTACTCAACCAAAACCCATATAGAAAATATAGTGGTATCATCTCATATTAAAAGATCCTAATTTTTTTTAAATTTATAACGATATTACATTCACTACTTTTTCCGTATCTTCATAAAGATTTTTAATTAGTAGGTTGAATTTTATGACAAGGGAGAAAATTTACATGTCTTAACAACAAGTGAATTTCTATACTTGATGAACTCTTCAAAGTAAAGAATATTGTAAAATTAGCATTTCTGAGATCTTTCGGAATTTAACGGAGATGGCAATAAACGAAGAATTTTAATCTCAAACATTAGTTGCTTAATTGTAAATAGCGAATATTTTGAATGCCGTCGCTTGAAGGAAAAAACATTAGAATATTTCCTGCTTGTGCATGAGTTCAATAACATTTTATTCTTTGATATTTACATCTTAAATAAACATGAACTTAGAAAGAAATCATGCATAATTTATTATTTCCTAAGTTGCTTTTAAAATAAAGCATGGCTGCTTTTAATTAGTTTTAATTAAAGATTCTATTTACTATTGCGTTAGTACAGAATAATTTAGCAAAGTCGTTCATAATGAAGCATTATATTCCAAATACGTTTATTACCCTCGCAGAGGTTGAATGGCATTTATTTATTATCTTGTTATTCGCGTCACTCTAAAAGTATTCAACCAATTTGGTGAAACGATTGGTCAATGTCTATACCATCTTATAAAATTTTGGAAGCGATCCAGAATCCAGACAAAGGACAAGGTCAAGGTCATTCATAACTCAATAACTCAAAAAGTGTTCAACCAAATGGTCTGAAACACTATTTTATCAGATTTTGGGAGCCAACGGTTCAAAGGATAAGGTCAATGTCATTTATAACTCAAGGATTATTGGATGGTCAAGGTCATTTTTAGGCGGCGGCGAAGGTATGCGCTGTACCAAGTGCCCGTTCTAGTTATATATTTTCTTAACTTGAATGAATTTTAGGAAGTGAGAAAAAGATATTCAAAACGAATTGAATTCCTTTCAGATTATTTTTCCAATTCACCATCGAAAGGAAAAAAAAATCATTAATTAAATTTTAAAATAATTTTGCAATTAAAATTTAAAATTAATTTAATGATTGAAATTAAATGATAATTAAGTGATTAAAATGTAATCCAATTTTGGAATTGGATTATATATTTTAGGAAACTAAAATTAAGAATGGTTTACTGATTAAAATTGAAAAATAATTTAGTGATTAAAATAAAATATCATTTCGTTTCGTATTAAAATTTAAAATCTTTTAGTAATTAGTCTAAACGATGAATTCAACTCGCCTCTGAAAAGTTTTCTTCTTCGTTAGTCCTAGAAAATGGTGGGGATTTAATTAAAGTTTCACTTTGCGCAATAGATGCGATGCAGGCAGAGGCGTAAAAAACTGCTCTAAAATGCAGCGGCTGTATCATTTTTATGGGCAAAGTAACAAGGCTCAAAAATGCAGCTATTCCTGATTAAATACCACAGAGTACGGAACGTGTGCTTGGTAAACCTTTAAAATAATAATATGATATATCATTCAAAGGCAAAAAGAATATAATAAGAAGTGAAAGTTCACATTTTTAGTTGGGCATGAACAATTATCAAATTATTTTTTAAGTTTAAATTAAACGTACATTAATTATTTATAATATATTTATGATATTTGAGCTTTATCCATCAACATAAATAAAAATGGTATATTTTAATAGACACATATAATGTTTCATTGCACCCTTTAACATTCTATTAAACATTGAATATTTACATGAATTAATTATTTCATTTGTCATATAAGAACATAATTTACAATAATGACCATTTTTTAATTTTACTTTATCACATTCCCTCATTAATAATTTATCCTGTGTAATAAATTCTTCGTATCATCCTTCAATTATTACCATTTTCAAAATAATACGAAAAATTTACTACTTTCGATAAATTGTTAACTAGATTACGTGCACTCAGTAGAGCGCATACCTTCGCCGCCGCTTTGACCCGTTCTCTCCCAAAATTTAATAAACTGCTAACTGGATAATAACCAAACGTCCCATCAAGTTTCATGCAATATGGTTCAATACTTTTTGAGTTATTGAGTTATAAATGACATTGACCTTTGACCAGATCGCTCCCAAAATTTTACCAGATGAATCATGGACATTGACCAATTGTACAATCAAATTTCAGACAATTTGGTTGAATACTTTTTGAGTTATGAGTTACAAATGGCCTTGACCTTAATATTTAACCTTTGACCCGATCGCTCCCAAAATCTCACAAAATGGTTCCTGCATATTGACCAATCGTCCCACCATGTTTCATGCAATATGGTTGAATACTTTTGAGTCATAAATGACCATGACCTTGACCTTTGTCCGGGTCACTACCAAAATTCTACCAGCAGGTCACCAATCGTTTCATCAAATTTCAGGCAATTTTGTTCGAACACTTTTTCGGTTAAGCGAATAACAAGATGATAAATAAATAAATAAATAAACGACGGCTAAAATATGACCTTCTCGCATTCTGCGAAGGTAATAAATAAATAAACGACGGGTAAAATATGACCTTGCCGTATTCTGCGAAGGTAATTAATGAATTATACTCTAGGGTAAGTTATGAATTATCGGTCGGTTCTACATCTTCGGTCATATAAGAAAAAAAGATATAATAATAATTATTCAAATTCCATTTCAATTGGTATCCATGATATACCAGCAGGTATCATGGATACAAATTAAAATAAACATCAAATAATTGTTCTTTTTTCTTCTATTGTGAAACCTACCGACAATGCATAACTTGTACTCTAAAGTACGTGTCCCACCTTTCGATTTAGATACATCTCTGTAATATCAGTTGAAAGAGCAAGGAAAGCACCTTAGCAATTTTATCTGCCATTAACAGGCTGTAAAGACGGTGCTGCTGCATGGTCTTTGAATTAATAAGGAGTGCGTGCCCTGATGTCTTAAGATTTGGGTCTGAGCCAATTTGAAGACAACACCTTGGGTCTGTATTAGCCCTATACTGTGCATATCATTAACAAAATAACAACCAATGATATATTTAATTGATTAAGCTTATCATTAATGCTTAAATTATACCCAAATTAATTTATCAATATACTCCAGAGGAACAGTTATGGTGGGGCCATAGAAGATAAAGTGTGGATACATGCATAAACTTCCCATGCAAGAAAATAGGATTTATTCCTAGGAATATCCCAGTAATAATCCTTCTTGGATTTTCACTCTAGCCGGAATGCAGTTATATTTCATTAGCAAAATTATTTAATATAAGTTAATAGTAACTGATTTATTTGACAGAAGCTTCGAATTATATTTGTTCCAGTTATGGTGGGGCCATAGAAGATCCATTGAGATTCTTTCATTATAATCTCTTGGTTCTATCTTCTTCATGCATATAGTAATTAAAAATATTTTATCTTAAACAGTCAAATATGAGTGAATATATTTTCATTTTTACAATCAAAATATTTATATTTATTTAAAAACAAAATATTTTCCATTAAAGTCAAGAAGATTACAATCTTTCCAGACAATAAGTTAAATCTTCGAAATATAAATTGAGTGTTGTTTATCCTGAATTGGGAGAACTCATATAAATATTTCCTCCTTACTTAGATATAAGTTACTTTTATTACCGCAAATATTATGAAAATAAATAGACTCTCTAACAGTTATAAATGACCGTACACTGCATTATAATATAAGACTTCACGGTTATAGTAGAGATATTCATGAATGAGAAACCATTATATTGTCTGGTGATTGAGAAAAGAAAAAAGCTCTAGTTTCTGCTTTGAAGGAACGGTATAAAGAAATGTAAACACTCGACACGATTGTAATCATCTTCTGAGATCAAAGTTCAGGGGAAATCATTTATTGTAGTTTGCACTATTTATTGACAGTGAATGAGTTAAGCAGGTAAATGAGTCAATGAGGAAAGCAGGTAAATGAGTCAAAGAGGAAAGCATGTAAATGAGTCAAAGAGGAAAGCAGGTAAATGAGTCAAAGAGGAAAGCAGGTAAATGAGTCAAAGAGGAAAGCAGGTAAATGAGTCAAAGAGGAAAGCAGGTAAATGAGTCAATGAGGAAAGCAGGTAAATGAGTCAAAGAGGAAAGCAGGTAAATGAGTCAATGAGGAAAGCAGGTAAATGAGTCAATGAGGAAAGCAGGTAAATGAGTCAATGAGGAAAGCAGGTAAATGAGTCAATGAGGAAAGCAGGTAAATGAGTCAAAGAAGAAAGCAGGTAAATGAGTCAATGAGGAAAGCAGGTAAATGAGTCAAAGAGGAAAGCAGGTAAATGAGTCAATGAGGAAAGCACGTAAATGAGTCAATGAGGAAAGCAGGTAAATGAGTCAAAGAGGAAAGCATGTAAATGAGTCAATGAGGAAAGCATGTAAATGAGTCAAAGAGGAAAGCAGGTAAATGAGTCAATGAGGAAAGCAGGTAAATGAGTCAATGAGGAAAGCAGGTAAATGAGTCAATGAGGAAAGCAGGTAAATGAGTCAATGAGGAAAGCAGGTAAATGAGTCAAAGAGGAAAGCATGTAAATGAGTCAATGAGGAAAGCATGTAAATGAGTCAAAGAGGAAAGCAGGTAAATGAGTCAATGAGGAAAGCAGGTAAATGAGTCAATGAGGAAAGCAGGTAAATGAGTCAATGAGGAAAGCAGGTAAATGAGTCAATGAGGAAAGCAGGTAAATGAGTCAAAGAGGAAAGCATGTAAATGAGTCAATGAGGAAAGCATGTAAATGAGTCAAAGAGGAAAGCAGGTAAATGAGTCAATGAGGAAAGCAGGTAAATGAGTCAATGAAGAATACAGGTAAATGAGTCAAAGAGGAAAACAGGTAAATTAATCTACGAATATTATTATGCGTTTAGTATGACAAAAATATTTCTTATTATTCAATACTAGAATGTTTCTATAATTCAATTTATTTATCAATTGAATGATTTTTTTATGAATAATATTATTAATCGGATCCTTTAGTAATTGGCCAGTTTACTATTTATTAATTAATTCATTTCTACTGAATTACTTCTCTATCAATTTATTTAGTATTTAAATTAACTTGTTATTTACTAATCGTTCTCCTACTTGCTATTAATTATTATTTAATATTTATATTATTATTACCTTCGCAAATTGCGTAAGGCTATGTGTTAGATGGCATTTATTTGTAATCTTGTTATTCGCATAACTCAAAAAGTATTCAACCAAATTACCTAGAATTTGGTAAGACGTTCGTTCCGTGTCAAGTAACCAACTGGTACAATTTTGGAAGTGATCAGGTCAAAGGTCAAGGTCATTCATAAATCAATAACTCAAAAATTATTCAAATTTGGTTTGACGATTGGTCATTAACCTGGAAATATTTGGATTATATTTTGGGAGCGAATGGGTAAAAGGTCAAGGTCATTTATAGCTCTAGGTAAATTATTTGATGGTCAAAGTCATTTTTATATTTATTCTCATAATAGAATCCAAGTAGAAGTAAAGATAAGTAAATAAAAGAATATTGTTAGGATTTTACTAAAATTCCCGCATTTACGATTGCAAACTTTCGTAATATTTAAAATAAACTGTGAGCTCTTATCTGATTATAACCATTCGAATAACTTGGGAAGCATTTTTATAATGAGATATAAATAGTGGATATTTGAGCTAGAAATCATTGCGAAGACCTCTTCAAATTTTACAGTTTGAGGGCCGTACACACGTAGGGCTTATTAAATCTTTCCACCAGACTTTTTGCTAAGCTCCTCCTACTTTTTCAACAAGAATTTAAGAAAAAAATGATATAATTATTATTTATTTTAGTTGGAAATCCATGATACCTGCAGGTATCATGGATTTCCAACTCCAATAAATAATATTTATATCGTTTTTCTTATATTATCATGGAAAAAGTAGGAGGAGCTTAGCAAAAAGTCTGGTGGAAAGACTTAAAAAACCTTATTTTTGTACGGCCCTTTAGAAAGCAAAATAAGTGAATGTTAGAACATTATTGACTATCAAATCATCAATAGGCAATGAAGTTCAGTTTGCTCATCTAATTATTGCAGCAACCAAAGGAAAGTTATAATAAACACTAGCAAGTTGAAACTGTTAATTATTATTGAATATTTGTAGTGTAGACCTGACTGGAAGGGAAAATATAAACTGATTATAATGATTCATTTTTAATTTGTAACTCGATTATTAACTTTTATTATATGTTGTTTGGTTGTCAGCTAATACATATAATTTAGAAACAGATATATTCAATAAACTTCAATGATTCTTTCATGCGATATTCCCTTAATATCCCAGGAAAATATCCTTCTTGCTTGGGCTCTCTTTAAAATTAAATAATTGATATTACTCTATTATTCGAATAGGTAATGCAAATTGTATTAAGTTATTGTTCTACCATATTCAATTACCATATATTCTATATAGTATTTTCTCCTTTCTATATTCATTATTTTTGGTACATTGTGCGATGGCACGAAGTCGATATTGATAAAGATTTTATCGTACTTTGCTCTCTCATCCCATCGGATTAGAAGATTAGACGGCGTGACACCCTAAAAGTTGATGGCGACACGAACTCAAAAAATATTTCTAATTCAATTTGTTTGTCTCAATGAAACTAGAAATTTTAGTGAACAAACTTTCACTTTTTCAAAACTTTTTATTTTTTAATCAAATTTCATTTTTCTTTCGAATACTTTATCAAATTTTTTTTTTCTATTATCTTAATTATATCAGTAAATGAATACTAATATATAGTTTGTAAATTAATTATGTTACTTATTTCATTTTTTAAATAAACTATTTTTCACGAGTTTAAATTTTTAAAACCCAATATATTGCAGCGAAAATTTCATTTAATTTAATTATTTCTATACACTATTTTATAATGCGAGCTAGAAATAAATAATTAATATTTATAGCGTTCATCATGGATGATTGCACCAAAATAATGAAAAATTAATATTAAAAAAAAAATTATCAAACATTGAAAGTAATTGAAACAAAAAGAAATTTACTCGTGAAAAAAAAGTAGAAATTGTGCACCGAATTTTGAAATAAGGATTCTTTTATTCACTGCCAATAGTATGCAAAATAGACACTTAAGCGTATGATGTAGTCTGCCGTTTAATGTACATTAAATGGCATAACAAGAGTCTACGGAGAAGTTTCAGATCATTGGCACTCCAGTTGGAAGTTTCATGGATTGAGTTTTCGCTTCCACTTGACTTGAAGCAGACAGCTGATATGAACACTTCAGGACATGATTAACTGTATGGCAGTTTCTGTATTCTCTATGCTGAGAGATAATGTAAAGATTTAAGTATTGCATGATAATTAAAAATTAAATAACTTTTAACATCTTGAATTATTTTTGTATAAAAAGACAGTATTTTTGCATTAAAAAAAATCATAACCGAAGATGATAAGAATGCATCAGCTTAGAAAAATAATTGCCCTCATGACACACTAAAGAAAATTTGTCCACTATACGGGGTAGTTCTCTCACTATAGAGGAGTTCTACTTTAACATCTTGAACGATGAACTTATCACAATAAACATTAAAATTCGGCAAGACAATTAAAATCATGAATCGTTTAAAAGAGAAGAAGCAACACTGCTTGCATGGTGAAGTCATGCAATGCTTATAAATTCAAACGCTATCAGCACCGTCTTTATAGTCTGTTGATGGCGGATAAAAGTCTGAGAGTCTTTTTCGGACATTCTATTTCCAATTCGAACACAAACTACTTTGGTTGCTCTCTAAAATTACCTTAGTACATGGTTAGAATATTAACAGCTATTTTTGTAGTCATCTAATTTCATTATATAGCATAGCAATATTATAAAATTTATTTCTTTTTGTAATTTATCTAAAGTACCAAGTATTTAAGTTAAATAAGAAGACTTTCAGTTTCAGTATTTTAAATTTCAACACATATTAAATTGTTGGATAATCTTTGAATATTTCATAGCCCACATTAAAGAAATTATAACAGACTGAACTGTGAATTACCTAAATTAGGGATCGTTTAAACTATTCAGCTATTACCATGTTGTCACATTTGTACACTGTTGCTTTAGACAAGCAAATATACAAGCAAACACAAGCAAATATACAAGCAAATACAAGCAAATACAAGCAAATATACAAGCACATTGCACTATATGCTTGTAGCCGTAAAAACGACCGTTATACGCAATCTAGCCAATTTGCACAGTTGACCCAAAGGATAATTGGGATCTGAAATGGCACATAGTGTATACATACACACTCTTCACATTAACAAATATTGTAAAAAATAAATGTTTAGTTGTAATTTAGAAATATAATAATCCAATTTAATATCTTTGACCTCCCGAACTCATCTCATCATTGGGGAATTGTTTACAAGATTCTATATTGCTGTATGCTAAGAGATGCTTTTACTACATTTTTAAAATAAAACTATTGAATAGAAAATCCTAATTTGAAGTAAAATTTATCAGTTCACCTTCAATATCAACACGACATCAAGATAAATTATTTAGAAAAGTTTTGATTTATGTTTTGATCTCGTAATTTATTCTGCAGTTCTATGGAAAAATAATGAATTTTCGGTTCCTGAAAATAAAATAATCGATAAAATAATACAATATGAGACACTGTGCAGTGAACAGTTAATCCACTCTCGTCAATTTGATATCGAATTACAGCGGTTAAAAAACAATCATCCTGCAACAGCCTACAGTATTACCTATAAATATTGCCACAGTATTTCCACAGTGTTGCCACATTATATTTCCACAGAATTCCCACAGTATTGACAGTGTTGCTACAGTATTGCCACAGTATTGACAGTGTTGCTACCGTATTCCCACAGTATTCCCACAGTGTTGCCACAGTATTGAAACAGTATTGCATAAATATTGTCAAAATAGTCCCACATTATTTCCACAGTATTACCGCAGTGTTGCCACATTATAACCGCAGTATTGCTAAAGTGTTGCCACATTATAACCGCAGTGTTGCCACTCCAAATCTGTCCCTTTTCCCTCTGAACAAACAGGCGTTGGTGCGGAGACGGAATTCCCTCTGACGGACTATTTACACTCCAAACATCCGTGGTAATCTTTTCAAGAGAATATAACACACTATAGCACCAATTTATAACTGAACATAAAGGTGACAATGGGCTGGCATATAATTATAGTCTTACCTACTGCCAAGTGAAAAAATATATGATTATAAAAGTATAAAATATATTGTAATTGGTATCATATAATATAAATTATCTCAAAATGAAATATCGTTACAACGCATATATACTTATTGAAGAAATTAAATGACTAAATTGTGATGTTCATAATACAACTATATATAGAAGTTACATAGTTGTGTTTTATATCATTTTATTCACTATACAGTCAAATAAACAGAATAGGTATATGTATTCGAGAACCCTGACAATTTTGCAAAAACGGCGATTTAAAATTTGAATTTCAATGAGACTAATATATCCCATACTATATTATAACTGACTGGACAGTTCTCTGTCATAATATTATTAATTATTTCAATTTACTCAAATAGACTCATTAAATATTTGCATAAACTGTCAGAGTTAATTGAAAGGGTATGAGTATATTCTAAATTAATCCAATCTGAATATTTTCAACGGCAAATTTTATATCTAGCAGAAAAATGGGAAATAATTTGAGAATAATCCAATTCTAAAATTGACTTTTTTCGAACTATACCGATGTATAGTTCAATAAAGATGTTTCAATGATTATGTATATTAAATCACATAATGTTAATAGTAAATTCATTCAACCATTATAAAGCATCGGTATAATATGTAATAACGCAGAACATTGAAAAGTAAAAATTTTATATCTTCATTATCCACTTCATGTACACTGAAATAATGTTAATAAAAAAGTATACAATAAAATGATGCAAGCATTTTTGGATGCTTCAGACAAACTATTTTTAATAATTGTACTTACGTGGGGATTCTGATTCTTTCACAACTGCCTTGATGCTTCGAAGGGAAATTTCACTTCACTTTTAATCTTTTGTTGATGGTTAGAGATGGACATGTACAAGGAACAACAAATTTTTGTTTTTTCCAAACAACAAAAATACACATAGGAGTCTTCATAACTATAAATCATAGACACTAGCATTAAACTGCACAAATCCTTCACTGTAAATAACAAATCCTTCACTGTAAATAACAAATCCTTCACTGTAAATTACAAATCCTTCACTGTAAATAACAAATCCTTCACTGTAAATTACAAATCCTTCACTGTAAATAACAAATCCTTCACTGTAAATAACAAATCCTTCACTGTAAATACTAAATCCTTCAATGTAAATTAAAAAACCTTCACTATAAATTACAAATCCTTCACTTTAAATAACAAATCCTTCACTGTAAATTACAAATCCTTCACTGTAAATAACAAATCCTTCACTGTAAATTACAAATCCTTCACTGTAAATTACAAATCCTTCACTGTAAATTACAAATCTTTCACTGTAAATTACAAAACTTTCACTGTAAATAACAAATCCTTCACTGTAAATTACAAATCCTTCACTGTAAATTACAAATCATTCACTGTAAATTACAAATCTTTCACTGTAAATTACAAAACTTTCACTGTAAATAACAAATCCTTCACTGTAAATTACAAATCCTTCACTGTAAATTACAAATCTTTCACTGTAAATTACCAATCTTTCACTATAAATTACAAATCCTTCACTGTAAATAACCAATCCTTCACTGTAAATTACAAATCCTTCACTGTAAATTACAAATCTTTCACTGTAAATTACAAATCTTTCACTGTAAATTACAAATCTTTCACTGTAAATTACAAAACTTTCACTGTAAATAACAAATCCTTCACTGTAAATTACAAATCCTTCACTGTAAATTACAAATCATTCACTGTAAATTACAAATCTTTCACTGTAAATTACAAAACTTTCACTGTAAATAACAAATCCTTCACTGTAAATTACAAATCCTTCACTGTAAATTACAAATCCTTCACTGTAAATTACAAATCCTTCACTGTAAATTACAAATCCTTCACTGTAAATTACAAATCTTTCACTGTAAATTACAAATCCTTCACTGTAAATTACAAATCCTTCACTGTAAATTACAAAACTTTCACTGTAAATAACAAATCCTTCACCGTAAATTACAAATCCTTCACTGTAAATTACAAATCCTTCACTGTAAATTACAAATCCTTCACTGTAAATTACAAAACTTTCACTGTAAATAACAAATCCTTCACCGTAAATTACAAATCTTTCACTGTAAATTACAAATCTTTCACTGTAAATAACAAATCCTTCACTGTAAATAACCAATCCTTCACTGTAAATTACAAATCCTTTACTGTAAATTACACATTCTTTCCCTTTAGCCACTTTGAATTATATATCAATTACAGATATATATATATTTCCCTTTAATTGCATATCCTTTACATAATCACTTTCCATTCACAGTACCTACCTAATTACAAGCAATTACAATTAGTTAGCTACACTCAAGGCAGACGACTACGAAACTCTTCATCTAGAAACTAGATGAAGAGTTTAATAATTATGTACCTAGAACCTAGCTAGATACTAGGTACCTACCTGCGTACAGATAATGAAATGAACCGTGCTGATATAATGATATAAAAATTATTTTCAATTACTTACTTAGATGTCGTAACTAATCAATTCAGCACGAAAATGTATTAATTGTTCGTAAAATACACTAATTCTAATCATGTTTCTATATAGGTAACAGCCGATATAGGTAGCTCTAACCATTTAATTAGGTACCTAACTACCTATTTATTACCTATAACGGCTACTATATACCTGAACTATAGTTAACTAGGACCTATTATGCCAATTCATGTCACATAGGTAGGTTTTAGTCCCAATAAATAATAAATAGGTTAGAGCATTAAATTATGTATTATAAAAATGATCCTGTATTAGTATATAAATGTTTCTCATTACATGAATGTGATAAAATATAGTTTTAGAATAAAAAAACTATAACGAATAATCAGAAACGGACCAATTTCCGAATTACGTAGCAACTGCACTGACAATTAATTAACTAGGTAACTAACTAGTGCACTAAAAATTAACTAGGAAATCAATGCACTGACAAAAAATAACTAGGTAACCACTGCAATAATTAAACTTAGTAGGTTTAATTAAGTAGGTGCCTAACAACTGCAATAGCTATAAGTAACTACGTAGGTAATTAACCACTTCACTAGCAATAACTTACTAATAAGGTACTTTACTACTGAACTACCAATAAGTTTTAAACTAGGTACCTAACCACTGAATTAGCAATAAATAAATAACTAGGTAGGTAGCTAACCACTGCATTAGCAATAAATAACTAAATAGGACTAAGTGACTGGCTTGATAATAACCAACTAACTATAACTAGCTAGGTACCTAACCACTGGACTGGGTACCTACCTACTAACCAATGCCTCTCTCACAAAATCTCATTTCAAACTGAGTGTTAGTTTAGCAGACGACAAATCTTGAGACCTTGACAGTAGTATAGCGCGGATTAATAGGATCAAATTTACCATGTATTGGTATAGTTAAAAGGAAACTATTCTAACGAGAAAAAAATGTAATTATGAATTAATATAAAAATGTGTATACTAAAGATTAGTAAGAGTGGATTGATTCCATGCTGGTTAACATTTTTTAATCATATAGGTAGGTAGTTGGTGAACTACCTACGCTCTAGAAACCACGGCTAAAATTAATAGATCAATTTAATGATATATTATTATTCTTTTTCTTTAGAAGACCATTTTTTTAAAAGTATAGGGAAATCTTTGACATCACTTAGAAGCATAATTTATTCTAAATATACTTTTAGTTGGACTTTTAGGATGACAAACACAGGAAGTGTTAGAAAAAATTTGTTTCTGCCAATAGGATTTTGTTGCAATATCAAATGTATTTTCACATTGATATTACATGCATATATTTTCAAAGTTGCCCCATTTTTATATTAATTTTCTATGGCCCCATCAAAATTTTATCTTTAGATTCTGAATTATAATTCCAGAATCATCCATTTATTATATAAGTGTTTATATAACCTAGTTTATTTACTCTTCGCATCATTACACGGAAATCTCATTTCAGTGGAGCCTAAATAAATAACGATTCTTTTGATTTAAAATTGGCCAATTCGTTCCTCCCATTATTTACATCGTTATGAAAACCATTCATTTCTATTTACACAATATAATAATTCTTAATAATAATAATATAATAAGAAATTACACGATTTCTCCATTACAGAATTTACTATTTAATAATTTTGTAATTGGACTGTATTTCATGAAACATTAATTATTTGAAGATAGTTAAATATTATTTTATATTATTTTTATATAATTTTCTATTGAAATAATTATGAGCCGAAATTATTTATTCCATTAACATCTTTGTTCGATTTTTTTTAAATCATATTAATAATTTAATAGATACTTTTTTAAATTGTAGCTAAAATCATTTTCTGCTGATATGAATAATTTTGATATTGTATACAAGTTTTTCATGTGCTACCCAGAGGGAAAGTTTTGGTGGGGCCATAGAAGATTGATAATTGGATTGCCCAATATAATCTCACTAAAATAAACTTTTAAAAAATCCATTTCATTTTCAAGATATATTAGAGCTTTATATCTATTCATAAAGTTGGATAATAACTATAAGAAATGTAATTCAAATTTAAATTAATCATTTATACCAATCATATTCCAATTTATAGAATCATGTTATAAATTCAATACCAGTTTCAAAAAAAAAATATATTTATTACATCCTAAAGAGCTCACAAATTTGAGGAAATATAAAACTAAGGTAATTATTTATAAGTACGATATGCAGTGGTATATCATATATATAGCTTAAAATTAATCAATTTATTTATTCAAACGGTATTCTTTAACACTATTTTTTAATTTAAAATCAGGTATCTAAATACATAAAATAGGTTCATTCCGATCTAATAAAATTACAAAAAATAATGAAGATTTACATTAATATTATATAATCAAATATACGAATAATGATACTATTCCTTTTTCTATTGAATATTTCCTTTCCATTGAATACATTTTTTTACTGAAGCAAAAACCCCCTTCGTGAGATTGCCAGATCATCCATCTAGCAAATTAGTTCGTTCAATTAAGATGTGCGCAATTTATTCAGCATTACACCTGGATATTTCTCCTTAACTTACTGCCCATCAACTCAATAAATTCTCCCGAGAACAGCGAGGCAATGAATTCATTTTCTAAATTCTATAATGTCGATAGTTTGAAGAAATGAAGAGCTTTCGAATGGCAGTAATATTTAAATCAGTTGCTTGTTTACGTTACATGCAATGGGCGTGACTCCTGGCGTAACGAATCGCCCGCCCACTGCCAACTTATGGTGGGGCCGTAGAAGATTAAGGGGGGAAACCCTCCTAATTTTTGGTAGTCATATAAAAAATCTATCTAGGCACTTTCATTAGATGACGGTATCTATCTAGTCATTTTTTATGGGAATTTAAGGTATTTCTTTTAAGGTATCACCTAAAATAGAGTTTACACGAATATCCCAAGCAACACAAACACAGCCATATAATGTTGATACGCTATATAGTAATCAGGTTGGGCCAATTTGACAATTCAATGGAATGGATTGGCCACATTGAACCAACCTTCTCCCAAGGTAATATTCCATGAGAAGGAAAAACTATATTATCCTCATGTAATTTCTAGGCTACTGTTCACTGTTCAGTCTCCCACCTAACCATCTAGTGCCCATGTTGGCACAATGTGTCATGGTTGCTTGGAATGCAACACGTTATACATATATATTTCATATGGATACTTATTAAAAATATTACATGCATAGATAATATAGGGTTGAGGGGACCGTCCCCGAAGAAATCTCAACATTTTATCTTTATTTTTTTATTGTGTAAATAGTTGCTTTATAACCTTCTTATTGTGTGTGCAAAATACCAGACGTATCGTATAACTCTAACCCCCCTGGGGAGAGGGAGAAAGGGAAAAGTGGGCTGGGGGGTAGGGAGTCAATATGTACTCTAAAAACCATCTCTCAGCCAATTATAATTCGTAATAATTAATTATATCGCTATATCTGGTATCTCACATACCAGTGCAGCACGCGCACACCAATGAATGCAAAGAAGAAAGATGTCTCAGTAGTCCATAAACCTTCGAAGTGGATGGACGCTGCGTGTCAGATCATCAAACTTGGAAAGAAAATTCCTACTAATTCTGACTTCTACAAATCTTGCAATTCAAACCTCATTTTCTGGTTTTTGGTTGAAGCTAGAGCATTGCGGTTTTTTGCATTCGATACTCCATAATTATATCTACAATATGATGTTCTTCGATTTTTGATTTTCGAATTTGTTGTAGAAAATTTTTTCCCTACAAAATTGGTTTTTCAAAATTTTGGTTTACTTTTTACGAAAAAGTCGAAATTTAGAAAACCCTTTCGAAAATCAAAAATCGAAGATCATGTTGTAGATATCAGTATGGAGAATCGAATTCAAAAAACCGCAATGCTCTAGCTTCAACCAAAAAAAAAAGACTAGGTTTTTGAAAATGGTTCGAAATTCGAATAACTCGTTTTCTATGGGTCTAATCGAAAAATGTCAGGAACAAAAACGATAGATAATTCAATTTTATATATACATACAAAGTTTCAGAACCATAACTTCAATAATAAAAAAATTTAAAAATTTTGGGGACGGTCCCCTCGAGGGGATCGACCCATATTTCAAAAAACTTTTTATTTGGTGACTGATTGTTTTAAAATTTGTACTGTATATGTAACTTCGCAAAGAAAACACATTTTGTTCATGTAACTTTTTCGATATCGAGGAATTTAAATTTAAAAAGAATAGAAGCCTATAGCTATAAGGATATATATACTGGATTTAGACCATAAATAAAGACAGTTTTAGAATTATTGTAACATTTCTAATAAAACTAGTGACCGATATATTCCGTTTTCTTTCCCGTTTTCTTTTGATAAGCTATTTTTGATAACTAACCCAAAGATTATAAAAACTAAAAAAAAAACCTCCCAAATTTTATTAGAAATCCTTTGGTTTTCTTGTAGCGAGAAAACTCATCGACTTTTATTAATTTTTAGTATAAAAATTCACATTTTACAGGAGAAACGTAAAATATTTAGGTGAAATGTCCATTTTATCGCTATGGATATAAAGTTTGAATGCTATTTTCATGTTCCTCTATAATTTATAAATGATATAAATGCATAGTTTTAATATTTACATTCCATATTGCATGAATAAATTCAGCAAATATCATTGACTCACAAATGGGGATAGACTCATATTTCAGAAAAATATTTTCATTTGTAGACCGATTATTCTGACATTAAAATAAATGTAACTTTAAAAATAAACATATTTTTTTCATGTGACTTTTTCGATTTAGAAAAAATTGAAAGATTTTATATACATAAAAATATATCGTAAACTTCGGAAGAATAGAAATCGATTAGTGTATATGCTAGAAAAAAACTAAGACTGTTTTAGAATCCTTGTAAAATTTCTAACAAAAGCAGGGACGGATAATTTCCTTTTTCTTCCCGTTATATCTTTGGATAAGATTTTTTTTTTTTAAATCATGATCAACACTATTCTTCAACAAAAAAAGATTTAACCAAATTTGATGAGTGGATCTCCTCAATACTCTCAATTTCAGTCAATAAAATTTTGTTAACATCAAACGTAATTCAAAATTATAATTTCACAAATTCGATCATTTTTTCCAATAATATATAAAACTCTTTTATGAAAGTCATTTTTTATTCGAAGATTGATCAGTTTTTCACTTGCGAATTGCATGCAGGGGTTACGTTGATATTAGTATAACATCTGCCCCTGAAACTTTTCAGCGGTTTTTTGTTGCGATATTTTGCCTTTGTAGTTACAGCTATCAAAGGCGATGACTTGCAAAAACTTCATTTTATGTCATAGCACAAAAATGCTTTTAAAATGATATCTCTATATATTGCTGCCGAAGAATTCATGCAAAATACCTTCTTTGGAAAAAATAGTTTTATTTTAAAAGGAAACATATACTTTTATTGAATGAAATTGAATATATCAGTATTATTAACTTCAATATTTTAAAAAAATTTAGTTTTTATCAATGAAGTGATTTTAAATATGAATGAAAGGCAAATATATTTTTCTATTTTAGTTGAAATTCGATGAAACCTTATAGAGTATTATTTCTCTTACAATTTTCAAGTTGATTTTTTTTTTCAACATTCATAAAATATCAAAAAGAAGCTTTATATCAAATATTAAATTAAATTGCAATGATTATAATGATTAATTGAGGAAAATAAATGACTCCTTGCTTATTTCACTAGTTAGGATCAATTAAAACTAGACTAGAAGAAGTTTTTAATTTAATTTAAAAATATTAAGATATTGAAACAATATGTTAGCATACTTTTAAATGGATAAAATTAGATTAAAAAATACTTTAAATAGAGCATATGAAGATTCCCTCACCAAATAATGTATATATAGTTGATAAGTATAATCTTCTTATTACCATAATCCAGTATAGTTAATAAGATAGTTAAAAGGTATAATCTTCTTATTCCCATAATCCTGTATAGTTAATAAGATAGTTAAAAAGGTATAATCATTTTCTTCCCCTAATCCTTTAAATTCCGCTCTTTAGTGTTATTTCATTGAATGGTGCTCGTATAAGCAGAAACAGTTTGGTTTATGACACTTGAAATTAGGGCTGCTAATTAATGGCGAGACTAATAAAGTTCTACTTCGTGAGATTTGAGACGCTGAAGAGTATTTTAGAGCAGATAATCTTGACAGGAAGGTACGGAGTGGGAGAGAACTCACTTGAGAGGGGAAGAACTCACTTGATTGAGCAAGAACTAACTTACCTTGAGTGGAGAAGATCTAATTTGAGTGGAGAAGAACTGACTTAGTGGGGAAGAAATCTTTTGATTGGAGAAGAACTATCTTGAGTGGGGAAGAACTGTCTTGAGTGGGGAATAACTGATTTGAGTGGAGAAGACCTGAATTGAGTGGGGAAGAACTGTCATGAGTGGGGAAGAATTGTCATGAGTGGGGAAGAACTCACTTCAGTGGGGAAGAACTCATTTGAATGGGGAAGACCTGTCTTGAGTGGGGAAAGAATGACTTGAGTGGAGAAGAGCCAAAATGAGTGTGGAAAATCTGCCTTGAGTGGCTAAGAATTGACTTGAGTGGTAAAAAACTGCCTTTCCCACTCAAGACAGATAATGAGTGGGATAGACAATGAGTTGTGAATTATCCCAACATGAAATTGTAATTATATTCCCCAAAGTTTTCTTGACATACCAATTAAACTTTAATGTTATTCTTGGATCAGTTCCAACATAAAATTAACTTCATTTAAAATAAGTAGGGCAAAAACTCAACCTTTGTTTTAATAAAATAAATGTTCGACAAGATTCATTTGCGTGCACTTTCTTTCAAAAAGTAATAATGTTCGATGAAGTTCATAGGATCTATGAAAGTTCAAAAACTATTAATTATTCTAGTTATTGATACATGTTCCTATGATTCTTATATTGGGTTAATTTTTACTTCATTTAAATTTAGTGACTTAAATCTAAATAATTAACACTCCTATAATACGCATCAGTATATCATTAGTAAGAAATGTTAACTTAAAGATAACTTGAGTGAAATAGAATAAATAGGTTACAGTTATATATTTTAGTTGAATCTATATTATTTTTTAAACACTATTTACACATGATATTTTGTGTGAATTATCTCATTTATCTTCATCATTTAGTGGTAAATGCTGATATAATGGAGATACCTATGTCCACTGCTTATAATTATCAAAATAGCTGCTTGAAGAAACGTGATGAACAATAGATTTCCTCTATAGTGTACTCCTCTATAGTGAATGAAGAGTCCTGAGTAAGAGAACTAACCCGTATAGTAACAAACTTCCTTTAGTCTGTCATAAATGGCCATCAGTTCTGTAAAAATTTTACTATAGAGGATAATTATTTATTCAGGACCCTACATTAACTATAGAGGACTTCAATATAGAGTTCTAATGCATTATGGTTCATTCAGGCTCTTTCGTTATATCGTTATTACAATACACGTTAGTTTCAAATTAGCTCCCTGTGACTTGCTCAGATATCTCAGTTAGATTTAATTGAGTTGTTTGTTCACTGACTGTCAAATGAAGTGTCGATGTTCTCTCCTTTGATACAAACGCCTTCTCTCTGTTGAAAGGCGTTTTCCAATGAACATTCAGGTCGATTTGATTGCATTGTTCCCTATTATCAATAATAATCATTGCTGGGATAGATAGCGCTCTTCCATCCGACCATTAGAGTTTTGCGCTTCTTTTATTTTGTTTTTCCATTGCTGGTTATAATGGAAAATCAAAGTTATAATACTATCCCTAAAGTCTTTTCTTTATGTTTTTTTTATTATTTATGTTAAATCCCAATCTGAATTTACATTATTGTATGGTTTTTGCATTTTTTTAAATAAAATTTTCTCTATTACAGGATATTATAGGAATTTAAAGTTATATTTCTATATGTAAACCTTTTGTATATGCTTTTATATATAATATTTATGTTCTCCAAATTCAAATTTATAACCAATCACTTTACATCATAAAACTATTATTTTAACATATTTTTCTTGATAAACATTTTATTATGAAACAGCCTGTTCTAATGTTTCATAACTATAATAGTTTCATAACAAGAACCTGTTATGTATCTACTTCAACTATAAATATTTTGATACTGAAGTGGAGTCAAAAACTTGCTGAACAAAAAAGAAATACAACTGAAACTTATGTAACATGAACAAATTAGAGAAAATATTACGAGTAAGACCGATTGAAATAGGAGCAAAAAATACATTTTTTTAACAAAGTTAGGCTTTGATTAAATATTGTTAGGGAAGTTTCTGTTTATTATTAGATTTTTAAACAAACTTTCTAGTTGCTGCTCAAATGTTTTTTATGATTAATATTTATTATTGCATAAGGTAAAGTAATAAAATATTAAATAAACAATATAAATTTCAAGGAGATAAATGAACGAATGATTGAATATTAATTTGAGATCCGTGTCATTTTGGAAAAAAGTTTTAACAACTGATATATTACCCAGATAAAATTTAAGAGAGTGTCTTCGATGATTTAAGAGCGTTTATGGCAGAGAGAATAAAACGTAGACGAAATACCGATAAATTGCCGATAAATTCTCATCGGCGATTATCGAATGATCTTCAACGAATCATGGTTGGTTCTACTTCCTCGAATTAAAGAGG
Source organism: Caprella mutica (assembly GCA_947561585.1). Lineage (NCBI taxonomy): Eukaryota > Metazoa > Arthropoda > Malacostraca > Amphipoda > Caprellidae > Caprella > Caprella mutica. The sequence continues at coordinate 95,018 of CANNZV010001831.1, read as the reverse complement.
AGATTTCTTCGATGAATCTTCGGCGAGTTTTGGAAGCTTAACTTCCCCAAATTACAGCAGGCAGCTCGTAGATGTATCTTCGGTGAGTTATGGAAGACTCATCTTCCCAGAATTACAGCAGGCAGCTCGTAGATGTATCTTCTGCGAGTTATGGAAGACTCATCTTCCCTGAATGACAGCAGGCAGCTCATAGATGTATCTTCTGCGAGTTATGGAAGACTCATCTTTCCTGAATTACAGCAGGCAACTCGTAGATGCATCTTCGTCGAGTTATGGAAGACTCATCTTCCCTGAATTACAGCAGGCAACTCGTAGATGTATCTTCGGCGAGTTATGGAAGACTCATCTTCCCTGAATGACAGCAGACAGCTCGTAGATGTATCTTCTGCGAGTTATGGAAGACTCATCTTCCCTGAATGACAGTAGACAGCTCGTAGATGTATCTTCGGCGAGTTATGGAAGACTCATCTTCCCCGAATTACAGCAGGCATGTCTTCGATGATCATCTACGCGTTATGGTAGACACATCGTCCCCTAATTATTCCAGGAATGAATTATAGCAGACACATCTTCGATGAAGATCGCAGAGTTACGACAGACTTATCTTCCTCGAATAATATCGGACATTTTTTCGATGATCTTCGGTGAATTGTATGAGTTATCACATACATTTAAAGGTGTCCGTGATCCAAAAATTGTAATTACAGTACATATATAAAATACTATACATATTTTCCATCATTTAGAATAAAAAAGAAAAGATATAAAAAATAAATTAAATAATATTCATTCATAAGAACTATAAAAACACGCGGGTTATCATATTGAATAAATCTCAACCAAATCCTACTTCTGCCATGTCCAAGATGGCTCAGTAGATATGTCGCTGACTTCAATTCTCCATGAGACTACAGTCGCAGGAACGAGTCCCGGTCACACCACTCCATTTTCCATTCAATATGTATATAAAAATATGTAACATTAAACCCTACAGTCTACATGATATAAAGTAAAAAATAAAACAAAATCGTAAATACGTACCTTTCAAATGATAATATTGATTTTATTTTAAATCTGCTTAAAATCATGCTTGAATCGCCAATACTATTGAGGTGATTATGTGAATTGCTTTCGTATGAATCTTCCATGAAACGGCTTTAAATCGCACTTGAATCATCGTTGATTAAGGACAGTTACAGTCGGTTATGTATGTGCTTCTTCGTGATGAATCGACGATTATCCTGCCTTATTTTATACGAAAATTTTTGGATAAAACGGACACTTCTTCGAATATTTATCGATGATTCATCGTCAATACGCCGATTCATGTTTAGGTACTCTTCCAAAAATCGGCTATAAATCGGCCTTAAAAATCAACTGGGTATATAATACTAGTGTACTCTCCCGTTAAAAATAACGGGTCATCATCAATATCAATTTATTACCCGTTATTAAATTACTTTTAAACGAATTCAATTGAAATTAAATTTTCTGTATAGTCTAATTTATTTTATAGATAAAATACTTTTAAAAATTTAATAGAAACATGATATTTAAATATCCTGTCAATATATTCCCGTGCGTATCATAGTTACATTCTTCATGCATAATACCCATCGAGTAAAAGCGGACACCAAATAAATAAATAAATCAATAAACACACTAGGGAAATTATTAGTATAGAATATAGAAGATAGATAACAAAATTATTGAAAAATGTTAACGACAGTTTAATATATGAATAAATACCTCACAATTTAAAATAAATAACGTATTCACAATTACAAAATAAAACTCTAATACATTTGTTGTTTGTTTTTAAAGAAAAAATATCCTCCTTTTAATTTTTTTTACAAATAATATTGTGGTGTCTTTTCTACTCCAAAGTAGAGGTGAAATTTACTTCTCCCCACGGTATCATAGCTACAAGGTTCCAATTTCAGTTCAAATAGGGCAAGTTCTAAGTTACGGTTCCATGCTTTCGATAAAAAAAGTATATAGTAATTATTATTTAACTACTATTGTAATTTCCCGTTAAAAATAACAGTGTTTCAATAATATATATTGGAGTAACTTGAGATTTAGGTAATTAATGACTACTATCATAATCTGCAGCGTTTAAATTTTTTTTCCAAATTAATGAATTACTAGCTGGATCTAGTGGAAATTCTACGGAATTGGGAAATCAACGAAGAATAGGTTTTGGTTTTGGTCTAATGAACAAAAATCAACGTGTCAGTCGGTTGATTAGTTTAATTATGAAGAGTAAATTCCATGTAATAAATTAATCAAGTAGCTACAGTTCATTTCATCCATTGTAAATTATAAATGTACAACTTTTTTACCTAAACTAATTCATATTTTAGCTTCACAGTTTGCCTTCACTCCCCCCACCAACATTCCCCCCATCTATGCCTCCTCCACCAACACTTTCCCCACCTTCACTTACAAACCACTCATTACTATACAGGGTGACCCACAAAAAATAGCATCCAATTTTGAATTAATATAAATATCGTATATCTAAACAGACTAAAGGCTGCTTCACACATGTCAGGCATCCGTCCGGGACGTCACCAGTCAGTGATTTTTGATCACTGAGGAGAGCCGGTACTGTGTGAATAGGTACGTTGAAATTAATGTAACGATATATTTTTTCACTGATACCGAATCACTGAGAGGAGAGTGACGGAGACGGACCTGTGACTTGCCGGATGGATATTGGTGATGTGTGAAACAGCCTTTATAACTAAAATTAAAAATACAGTTTTTTACATGTATCCATTCTACCAGACACACAGTTATAAATAGAATAGCGCTTAAAGAATTTAATTAACCTCTGTAGATTATAAGTTATATTATATTAATTCAATTAAAGTGAAGGATGATCTTTTGAGTTACATACATCTTAAGACATAACGGTGGTAAAATGGAAATATGAAAAACTCTATTCCACGGGATGAGAATGCCTTGATAAAACTGTTTATAAATAAACACTGTTTATGACAGAAACCATATAAAACGCAGCAAATGTGTTTAGTAACATGCTTCCGAAGATAATACTCTTTGTCTTGGTCTCATTGCGTATTTCAATTTACACCAACTCTATGAGGCGCTATTGATAGAATGTCTGTTTAATTAACACGCTTTGTGACGAACAGACCGACTGACACGGTTTCTTTTATAATAGTATATTGATTGTCACTTATAAATAGTCTCTTAGTGACATTAATTTGATTTACACCAACTTTATGAGGTGCTATTGATAGAGTGTCTGTTTAACGTATTTTGTGACACACTGACTGACGGACATTATCACTATAAACATTGTCTCTAAACTAAATTATATTTTAGCTCCACCGTTTGCCCCACCTCTCCCTCCTTTACTTCCTCCACCTTCACTTCCCGACCTACATCTCCCCACCTATACTACCTCCATTTTGAATTCCCCCATCTTCAAATCCCCTACCTTCACTTCCCGACCTAAACCTCCCCACCTATACTACCTCAATCTTCACTTCCCCTATTTTCCCTTCCCCCACTTTCCTTTCCCACCCACTTTCAATTCCTCCACCTTTTCAATCAGTATCAAGATATAAGCAAATTGAGGCACACAATGAAAATAAGTGGAGCAAAATATATAAGACAATATTATGATGTTTAGTTTGTGGTATCATAAATACCGAATTTGTTTATATCTATTTACTGAAAAAGTAAGTTTTATGCAATATGGTTCAATACTTTTTGAGTAATAAATGACCATGACCTTGACTTTTGACCGGGTCGCTCCCAAAATTCTACCAGCAGGTCACTGGACATGGACCAATCGTTTCACCGAATTTCAGGCAATTTGGTTGTACACTTTTTCAGTTAAGCGAAAAACAAGATGAAAAATAAATAAATAAATACCGATGAAAATATGACCTTCCTGCATTCTGCGAAGGTAATTAGAATATCTTATCAATATATTAGAGTGAGTAGCATGGTTACATTCTTCCTGTTTTCCTATCTAATTACTGAAAGTGGAAACGAAATATATTTATATATTCACATCGGTATTTATTATATAAACTGCGTCCATCGCTTTATTGCAGATCACTATTTTGTGAATAATTTTAATAATATTGATTGTACAGTAGTGAAACTTTGGTCACTGGAAGATTGCTTCTATGTTAGTATCTTGCTGAAATATTTTTTGAATCCATTCGAAAATTGGAAAGTTATGAACGTTTGTGTATTTTGAAGGCATTTCAACTGTCCATCGCTTTATTGCAGCTCTGTGAAAAAGCCAAAAAATGGGCGATTAACTTCTACCGAGAGGGTAAAAATTGTAGCAGGTCCTGCAGAAGGGAGGTCTCTTCTATAATTAACTTTATAACTTGGAAGGGTTAAGAGAACAAGAGTTTCTTTTGTGGAAAATCCCGACACAAACCCAAGGAGAGATGAGGGTACGAGAAAAACAATTTCCCCTCGAAATATGCGAAAAATACGCAGGCAGGTCATAAGGCAGCTAAATGACACTAGTGCCTCCATTTTTGACAAGGCTGTCATTAGTCTTACGTCAAAACAGTCCTGATGTAATGTTTCAAATGAAACGGTCAGAAATGCTCAATGGGGCTTAAGACCAGAGAACAAGGCAATCAAGTCATGAGAGTCTCTCACTTGATGCCCAGAGATATGAGGAAAGAAGTTGTAACACTTCAAGCATGAGTTCAAGTTATGCAAGAAAATCATCTTTTTCCAACGAGATAATTGCAAACTATTAGAACAAGGGAGCAAGTACTCAACAAAAGAGGCAATGTAGGATTGGATTGTTAGGTTTACACCCTCTGGTACTCGGAAAGGGCCAGTTAACGTTTCACCAATGATGCCAGCTTAAAACATAAAGCCACAGCCTCCTTGTTGACGACGAAACCAGTGTGAATAAACAGCTCCAGTAGTATCCAAACTTTAACCCATCCATCCAGACAATCAAGGGTGGATCTTTCCTCATCTGTTAAAAGTACAAGTAGGAAGTTTGTTTTCATGTAATTCTGTGTACATCTAATGCCTTTTTCCTTTTGGGTCTTGTCCATAGGAGGCCTGGAAATGGGCTCCACGTTCCTTGTCGTCTCATTTAAGACACCGTTTGGACGAATAACCAATGACAGCCTTGTCGAAAATGGAGGCACGAGTGTTATTTGGCTGCCTTAAAACCTGCTTGGGTAGTTTTCGCATATTTCGAGGGGAAAAAGCTTCTTCTCGTACCCTCATCTCTCCTTGGGTTGGTGTCGGGATATTCCACAACAGAAACTATGTTTCTCTTATCCCTTCCAAATTCATTAGCTAAATATAGAAGAGTCATCCCTTCTGCAGGACCTGTTACAATTTTTACCCTCTCGATAGAAGTTAATCGCCCATTTTTTGGCCTTTTCACAGAGCTGCAATAAAGCGATGGACAGTTAAAAATGCCTTCAAAATACATAAACGTTCATAACTTTCCAATTTTCGAATGGATTCAAAAAATATTTCAGCAAGATACTAACATAGAAGCAATCTTCCAGTGACCAAAGTTTCACTACTGTACAATCAATATTATTAAAATTATTCACAAAATAGTGATCTGCAATAAAGCGATGGACGCAGTTTAGAGATTATTTCAATTCGTATCCGTGATACTAATTTTAGTTTTTCTTTGAATTACGCCATTAAGGTTTTATCATATGTTGCATATTGAAATTCTATTTTTTTATTGAAAATTAATGAATAAACTAAAATTTGGAATATTTTATTATTGTTCGACTGTTCTTTTATATAATTTTTCCTTGTTCATGATTTACAATTATTAAACTCACGTATATACACTTGCCTTTTTTTATTTGTTCTAAAAAAATTAGACACAATTTAAGAAAGCAATTTAATTTTCAAATGTTTTTTTCAATTCTTTTGTTTCTATTTAGCAATATAATTTTTTCATTTAAATATGTAGATACTGTATCGGTTTCCTAGATACTTCTAAAGGCAACCAAAGAAATTTCCGTTGTGAAGCCAATTTTAATTGCATGAATACAGCTGTAGAAAAGGATTGTAAAAACCAAAAATATAGGTTTCAAATTGCATCCATTTTTTAATTAAATATGATTGTCAAATTATTGTAACATCACCTGATAAAATATACTGTCTAAATTTTATTGGTATCACAATTTCAAATTGTAACTATTAAAACTGACTTTATTTGAATCTAGGTTCAATAATTTAACTGAACGGTTGAACTCCTCTATAGTGAATGTAGAGTCCTGAGTAATAATTATCCCGTATAGTGAACATATTTTCTTTAGTCTGCCATGATATGGCAATGAGTTTTCTAAGACTGATGGCCATTTCTGACCAAAGGAAATTTGTCCACTATACGGAGTAGTTCTCTCACTCAGGACTCTATATTCACTATAAAGGATTTCACTATAGAGGATTTCTACTGTATATCCAATGAATAATTCATAGGATTAGGTCCAGTGTTTCTCTCAATATTTTCTGGTTTTAGTTCGTTCTTGTGGACATCTTTCTTTCTTTCTCAGTTGGTTGGCAGAGTTCCGTTGTTCTTGCAGTACTGCTTCACACATTGGATGAAGTGGTTAATCTGTAACAATGTTATATTATTATTATACAATTTATGTTAATCTGTAACAATATATGTATTATTATTATATAATTTATGTTAATCTGTAACAATATATGTATTATTATTATATAATTTATGTTAATCTGTAACAATATATGTATTATTATTATATAATTTATGTTAATCTGTAACAATATATGTATTATTATTATATAATTTATGTTAATCTGTAACAATATATGTATTATTATTATATAATTTATGTTAATCTGTAACAATATATGTATTATTATTATATAATTTATGTTAATCTGTAACAATATATGTATTATTATTATATAATTTATGTTAATCTGTAACAATATATGTATTATTATTATATAATTTATGTTAATCTGTAACAATATATGTATTATTATTATATAATTTATGTTAATCTGTAACAATATATGTATTATTATTATATAATTTATGTTAATCTGTAACAATATATGTATTATTATTATATAATTTATGTTAATCTGTAACAATATATGTATTATTATTATACAATATATGTTAATCTGTAACGGGGGTATATGAAGATACGAGATGCTTTTCGTTTGTATTAGTTAATATATGCTATTATTGAAGGAATACAAGTGAAATTTGAAACAAAACGTTAATTCTTATTTTAAATTCTGTCATTGAATGGAAAAATAATCAATAAAATTTAAATTACAATAATTTTGTATATTATTTAAACTTAATACACACCAATTTTCACTTTTACTTTACCATATATTGCCTTTCCTTTATAAACAAATCAAAAAATTTTACCAAATAACGAATAGTTAAATTTATAATAATTTATATAAATATATCATTAATTTCCGAAAATATCCAAGACATAAAGTGGAAAGGTAGAAGATTAATTGAGTTCCTCATCTTCCGTGCTTGCAGCATAATCTAACTTTAACCATCTAATATATATCCTCCATTATTCATGACTAGAATGCAAAAGATCTTACGTGAAATTCCTGAACGTCAGGACAGTTAGTGATTCCAGCCTCGGCAAAACTTTGAACTTCTGATCCGGTCACTTGAGCTGTCAGAACTTCACGAAGTCGAGTGGAGTTGATTCCAGTTCTAGCGTCATTTGCCTGCACAGAAATAAATAAAAGTGAGATGCATTTATTTTTTGAATGAAATATAGTAAAACTCCTGAGTTATGAAGTTTTGAATTATGAAGAACTCGAGTAATGAAAGACCTGAGTTATGAAATGCACATGAGTTATGAAGTAGTTTTCTAAGTTTAAATTATAGAAAATGATATACGTCAATAATTGCGTCAAGTTATCCCTCAATGACCATAGTTTTCTATCAGTTTAATCATAGAAAACTATCTAGTGCATCCGAGATATGAAGTGGCTTTCCGTTACGAAAGAACCAAAACTTCATAACTCAGGAACTTCACTTGATTTTTTTTGCATGATTTTTATTTAATGAAATAGTTTTAGAATGAAATATTTTTTTCTGAATGAATATTTTTTTAATGAAATATTTTTTAATGAAAATTTTTTAGTGAAATATTTTTAATGAAATGTATTTATTAACGAATTTTTATCTCATCCTTTATATTTTTTTAATATATATTTTCTTTTGAATGATTTTTTTTATTTAATAAATTTTGAATGAAATGAGATAATTTTTTATAGCATTTTAATGAATAGAAAACTCACAATTCCGAATCTTTCAGCCATGCAAAGTTTGAAATCTGGTCCAATATGTGGACCCTGTCGCAACAAGCCCAAGTTCAGTTCCTCTGAGATATGAAAAATATATAAATCATCAGTATTATTTAATATATAAATTCCAGGTAGCAATGTTTCTCTGAGTCGTATTATGAAATTATATTAATTTCTATAGAGAATCCATTTTAGGTTTATTTTAGATTTTCAATAGTAAAATTGTAGAAATGTCATCAAATCAGAAAACAAATTATAAATGGTACCTCACAAAAAAAATTGTTGTGGTTTTCAAATAAACATTTAAACTAATTAATTAGATACCTGAGTTTTGTAATATCTTACATCTTCTACTTTTACAAATCTAATTGTCTTTTTTTTTTAACCTTACTAATGGTTTTAACTATTATACCCTATTGCTAGATCATATCTTAAAAGATGTATTGTTATTGAAAATAAATATTTCCCTTTTTGCAATTCCTGGTCTTTCTTTTTATGGTCTATTTTATTCGAGCAAATGAAGTTAGTGATTGTGACTTTGAAGTCCCGCTTGCGCAATGGTAAAAAAAAAGATCTATTGCATAATACTTTCCAAACTATTATTATGATTTAAAAAGCAATTTAATTAATAAGAATTGATATTGCAAACCAATTATTTACAATATATACTTAATGAGACTAAATAGATATTTAAAAATTCTAATACTTTTTGTGAAAAGGTAAAAAAGTGATTTTGAGAGTATATGTATATTTATACAGTATTGCAATTTGTTAACACAAACAATATATCAAATGAAGTGGATGTGAAAGACTATAATGCATATGCATGTTATTATGCAGTGATATAATGTCGCCAGACAAATGCATATAAATGTTTGCATCAAAAATTGCGAAACAGAAATTATTCGGTTGTATTATAGGAGTTTTTTGAATACGATAACTCGTTATATATATATATATATAATGTATAGTTCCCCAATACGAGAGATGATAATATATTGGGCCATAGATGATTATGTGGGTCCCCTACTTAATTCTAGATTGCCCTACCATACAAACAAATTGTGAATTACATATTACTTCAAAAGATTTAAAGACACTTCACATTTATAGTAAAAAAAACAGAAACACATTCTTACTCTAAGATATGCCATTATCGAGATAATATTTAGTTACTTAAGTAAGTATTGAAACCAGTTTGTTGAACAATAATGGTTTGAATACTTTGATTGATTTTATCCTTCTATTTATTTATCATCAAGAAATGTAAATAATAATATTAGGTGCAGTTAAAGAATAGTGTATCTGAAATTATTTTTTCACTTTTTACTAATATTACATTTTCAAAAATAAAATTTACTAATTATAATGCTTGAGTACACAATGACTAACTTATTGAATTCTAACGAAATAGGAAGTTAGAAAACTGCTATTTCAGAAATTATCATCATGCAGAGACGTTTTTATTTGATTGTATATATTTAGTGTGAAATAAATAATATTTTGTTCGTTTCACCTGAGCAGCTTTTCTGGTAGATTCTTATCTCCGTTATGTTTGGTTTCAATGCTCGGGCACATTGGATTGCCACGGCCTTGTTTGGCACATTATCTGTAAAAGATCGGCAATTAGGGTATAATTTAAGTAACGGACACCTACAGTACCCGGAAAATGAATATTGAACACATCTGACATCCAAAGGTAAAAATTCTAATTTTGGGGGGTTAATTTAATACTTTTTTCATTTTTAATTAATTAATTGAAATTACTTTTATTCCCACTTCCTGAGTACTGTATGTGCTACTATATCACTTGAAGTAAATTTCATAAATATGCGATTGTTTAAAATAATATTCAAAATTAATGTAATTAATATTCAAAATTAATGTAATTAATATTCAAAATTAATGTAATTAATATTCAAAATCAATGTAACTAATATTCGAATTCAATGTAAATAATATTCAAAATCTTACGGTAAAAAAGTTGGTTCTCGTGAAGGTGAACTCGTCGCGTGGTTGAAAAAGCTGCAAATGCTATCAGCACTACACAGATAGTGACAAAACTCTTCATAGTGATTGTATACTGGGAAAAATCTTCCCAATAGCCCCCACCAAGTGTTTAAGTTTACCCGATAAGCTTCGCTACAAAACTAACCAGTATCAACTGTAATTTTGATATACTTATGTGTTTCAAAAACCTGAAAGTGTTTTATTGCGATGCTCTTTAGTGTCTCAAATTATCATCAGTTCATTTAATGGGAGAGATCTAAGTAAACTTATTCTAAGTGCATCGCACTGCAATGCTGAGACACTAAAGTGCATCGCACAGAAATGCTGAGACACTAAAGTGCATTGCACAGGAATGCTGAGACACTAAAGTGCATCACACTGAAATGCTGAGACATAATAATCCCACTATGAATTTGAATTGCTGTAACATCTTAAATCTTTGAAGATTTTCTGATGGTATTTCTTATATGAATTTCTATGATTGAACCATCTAAAATCTCCGAAGATTTTCTGATGGTATTTCTTATATGAACTTCTATGACTGATCTATCTTAAAAATTCGAACCATCAGAAAATCTTCGAAGATTTAAGATGGTTCAGTCATAGAAGTTCATATAAGAAATACCATCAGAAAATCTTCGGAGATTTTAGATGGTTCAATCATAGAAATTCATATAAGAAATACCATCAGAAAATCTTCGAAGATTTAAGATGGTAAAGTCATAGAAGTTCATATAAGGAATACCATCAGAAAATCTTCGAATTTTTAAGATAGATCAGTCATAGGAGTTCATATAAGAAATACCATCAGTAAATCTTCGAAGATTTAAGATGGATCAGTCTTAGAAGTTCATATAAGAAATACCATCAGAAAATCTTCGGAGATTTTAGATGGTTCAATCATAGAAATTCATATAAGAAATACCATCAGAAAATCTTCGAAGATTTAAGATGGTTCAATCATAGAATTTCATATAAGGAATACCATCAGAAAATCTTCAAAGATTTAAGATGGTAAAGTCATAGAAGTTCATATAAGGAATACCATCAGAAAATTTTCGGAGATTTAGGATGGTTCAATCATAGAAATTCATATAAGAAATACCATCAGAAAATCTTCGAAGATTTAAGATGGTTCAATCATAGAATTTCATGTAAGGAATACCATCAGAAAATCTTCGAAGATTTAAGATGGTAAAGTCATAGAAGTTCATATAAGGAATACCATCAAAAAATCTTCGCAGATTTAAGATGTTACAGCCATTCAAATTCATAGTAGGATTATTATCAGAAAATCTTCGTAAATTTAAGATGGTTCATTCATAGAAGTTCATATAAGGAACATTATCAGAAAATATTCGGAGATTTTGGTTGTTGTAATCTACTATACATCGTAGTTGGGAATTATTACGGTGATTATAGATGTTTATAGGATGTTTTGCACAAGGTTGATATTTATCGAATATTATCTATAATCACGTAAGATCTAGCCCCCTATAATGTCTGTCCTCCATAATCTTCTATGACCCCACCATAATATTCTCCCTGGGTATTGCTGAGACACTAAAGTGCATTGCACAGGAATGCTGAGACACTAAAGTGCATCACAGTTCAATGCTGAGACACTAAAGTGCATCGCACTGAAATGTTGAGACACCAAAATGCATCAATATTACAGTTGATGCACTTAAATGTCAGGTTTTGTGTCATAGTAATAAGTAGGATTGTGACTATATGCTTTTAAAATAATAGATCCCGAAAGTATTATAGACTGAGAGAATTAGACTGTATTTAATCGTTCTAAACCATCTGTATATAGTATTCGATACCAATTCATTTCGTCTATGATATATTAAAGATCTATTATTTCAAATGCATATTGTCACAACCCTAATATATAAGGACCCTGGCAAGAGGGATTTATTCCTGGGATATTAGAGGAATAACCAAGGAATCAATTTTCCTTCCCTGGGATAGTCCCTTAATATCCCAGTAATAAACAGTGTCTACTCTTTGATCCTAGAGCGGCACACTAGTCACACTGTGACTCTGTTACCTGCAGTAGTCAGATCAGAGCACCATACAGGTGAGCAAGTGTTACCTGTATTACCTGTACAGGTGTAGATAGTCATTAGTGTCACTGTAATGTATGTAGTGATGTGAGCATTGACTTGATAATGTCATTAATAAGTAAGGTTAGTAATCAATGAAGTATAACTTCAGATTATAAGATATATGGGAGTATCTTCAATTATATAAGCTTTTCAAAATCATAATACATAGTATTTCTTTTTTATTCGAAAATATTTTCAATACCATTTTAATACATTCCTTAATGTGAATTAAAAACTTAATAGATTACACACTAAAAAAATATCCAATCAAAATAACGAATTATATTTGAAATACATAAATTCAACAATTTAATTAGTTATAAGTTCACTTATTACAATTTAACAATATTTCTACATGACAACATGAAAACTGTACAATAACATATTTATTGAACTTCATCTTAACCCCCTTGAGTGTTCATACTAATAGAGTTCAAATTGAATATCTAAATCAATTGATACATAGGCCTTCTCTGATATCAATATACGTATACAGATATCTCAGTTAGATTTAATTGAGTTGTTTGTTCACTGACTGTCAAATGAACATTCGATGTTCTCTCCTTTGATACAAACGCCTTCCTCTCAATACGCTGGCAGTCACTCTATGATATATACCAAACTGATCAAAAATTAGGGGAAGCCTCTGTTAGGTTACACTATGGTGGGATCATAGAAGAGTAAAGGAGATCGCCTTGTAATCTTACATGGTCCCACCAAAATATTCTTTTGTGGGTTCTAGGTAAATTCCCCAACGGAAAATTCCATCAGGTAGATTCTAACTCTGGAAATTTCTACCGCTAGAAAATTCCACTGCTTGAACAGTTTAGAAGTTATAAGTATAGGTCATAACCCAACTAGACCGCTAACCTAACCTTACCACTAAATCTAAGATATGGGAGTAACTTCAATTATATAAACTTTTCAAAATTATATAAGCTTTCCAAAAAATTTATGTTGGAATTTACCTGATGGAACTTTCAGTGGGAGAACTTTCCGGTGTGGAATTTACCGGCCACGCTTCTTTGATTATGTTATAGGGGATATAATTCAATCTGCAATCTTCAAATTCATGAACGTTGATCTCAAAGAGTCTGAATTATTTTATTTATAGTTTATTGACCTTGCAAAATATTTTAAATTTCAATATTGATCTTTCCATATTTCACTGCAATTTGTTATAAAAACTTTCCCAAATTCTTAGGATGCAGTTCACAGTATACATATATTCGACATGATACAGTATATATATATTCATATGATTTTTTGGATTTATATTTCTGATTCTCAATCTCATAAGTAGATAAGTTCAAAACTCGGGAAGTAGAAATGATGAAACTTTTGCTGGAAGTATTAAAAAGTTATTCTCATTTCCACTGATTGATCCCCCAACTTTTCCATAGAAAACTGTCGTCAGGTTTTTATATTTTACTTACTTATCGGAGATCATAATATTTACCTTAATTGTGTCATGAGCTTTTCATTGATGATTTTAACCGTTCTTTTAAAGTAGTGAAATAGTTACAAATATATTACAAATTAAATGCTAATGATCATAGCCTATAAGAAAAAAAATACTAAAACGCGTTTCCAGATTTACGGAGAAATAAAAATTTCTTATTTTCAAACTTAAAATATAATCAAATTATCAAAGATTAATACACTATCTGAATATTAAACTAATAATACATTCATCAATGTTAATGATCATATATATATATATATTCAAAAATATTTAATCATATAAAACCATCCAAGATCCATTAACTATATAAATAGTAAAATTTACATATTATTCCACTTTAGGCATTTAATTAACTCAATATTAACAAACTTCTGACCAGCTGTTAACTTCATGTTAATATTTTAACTAATAATTAAACTTTGAAGTTATGAATTATTATTCACTACAAATACCTAATATGAATCCACAATTGTTTTACTGATTAAAAATCTTTGAACATTAAACTTGATAATTATGTGAGAAATAATATATTGAACTTCTATAATAAGTGAAACACTGTATAGTACAAGTATTGTTATATAATAATGTATAATAAATGGCCTATAAGAGGATTAATGAAATACAGCTTTTAATTAATCTTCTCTTAATTAATCTTCTATGGCCCCACTATAACTTTTTCTATCTGATATAATTACGGGGATTTTCTTTCAATTATCTATTCATATAACTTTAAATACAAAATATCATATTATAATTCTGCTTGTTCGTTAGTTAGTTAGTAGTACCACTATAAACAGATAGTACCACTATAAACAGGTAGTACCACTATAAACAGGTAGTACCACTATAGACAGGTAGTACCACTATAAGCAGGTAGTACCACTATAGACAGATAGTACCACTATAGACAGGTAGTACCACTATAAACAGATAGTGCCACTATAGACAGGTAGTACCAATATAGAGGTAGTACCACTATAGACAGGTAGTACCACTATAGACAGGTAGTACCACTATAGACAGGTAGTACCACTATAGACAGGTAGTACCACTATAAACAGGTAGTACCACTATAGACAGGTAGTACCACTATAGACAGGTAGTACCACTATAGACAGGTAGTACCACTATAGACAGGTAGTACCACTATAGACAGGTAGTACCACTAGAAACAGGTAGTACCACTATAAACAGATAGTACCACTATAAACAGGTAGTACCACTATAGGCAGGTAGTACCACTATAAACAGGTAGTACCACTATAAACAGATAGTACCACTATAAACAGGTAGTACCACTATAGACAGGTAGTATCACTATAGACAGGTAGTACCACTAGACAGGTAGTACCACTATAGACAGGTAGTACCACTAGACAGGTAGTACCACTATAGACAGGTAGTACCACTATAAACAGGTAGTACCACTATAAACAGGTAGTACCACTATAGACAGGTAGTACCACTATAAACAGGTAGTACCACTATAAACAGATAGTACCACTATAAACAGGTAGTACCACTATAGACAGGTAGTACCACTATAGACAGGTAGTACCACTAGACAGGTAGTACCACTATAGACAGGTAGTACCACTATAAACAGGTAGTACCACTATAGACAGGTAGTACCATTATAGACAGGAAGTATCACTATAGACAGGTAGTACCACTATAGACAGGTAGTACCACTATAGACAGGTAGTACCACTAGACAGGTAGTACCACTATAGACAGGTAGTACCACTAGACAGGTAGTACCACTATAAACAAGTAGTACCACTATAGACAGGTAGTACCACTATAAACAGGTAGTACCACTATAGACAGGTAGTACCACTAGACAGGTAGTACCACTATAGACAGGTAGTACCACTATATGTAGACAGGTAGTACCACTATAGACAGGTAGTACCACTATATGTAGACAGGTAGTACCACTATCGAAGCCACTAAGGCTGGCTTAAGAAGCACTCACGTTTTGGTAATATTTCGCAAGGTATAAGTCTCCTGCTAAATCCATACAAATCCTGCTACCTCACTATATATTATAGAGAGCCACTAAATCAAAACATGGAACATGGCAAATTGACTACTGATTATGTTAAACACTCATAGGGCAAGTTACGGTTTTACTATCACGCCATTTCGTACGTTTGTTAAAAGGAATATAAAATCGGCTTCTTATATTTTTTCGAAAATATTACAAGGTTGCAAAACTGTTTATGTTTTTGCATTAGCATACATATTTTCATAAACTGCTCTTCTTTTGAAATTTACCAAAAAATAATATAATCTAAATTTCCTCAAAAAACTGATGCTTAATTTGAAAAAAAATATGAGATCAGAATGTGTTTGTATATAAAGTTACATACACTGTGGAAATATCAGAACAATCTGCCCACAAATAAAAAAGATTTTTTTGATAGGTGAGATACGTGTTTTATTTTATGAAGCGGACTATTATTACCCGCCGGACTTTTTCTGCCTGGACTATTCCCCGCCGGACTTTTTCGCACCAGGACTTTTTCCAGCCGGTTTTTTTTTTTAATTGAAACTCTTGAAGATAATTGAATATCACGATTATATATTTAATTTTCGAAAAAAATATTTTTGACAAATAAATCCACTGCCACGAAATTGTATGTCGGAATCTAACGTCTCAAATAATAAAGTTTTATATATTTTTTTTCACTTTAATATTAGTGTCGCATGGGAGTAGGTCACTAGTTGAGTGGAAATGGGTCACCACCTATAGTGACCCATTGAACCGAACCCGTACAATCGAACCCGATTTATATTCCTCGATAATTAGTTTTCATTGGAGAATTTTAGAGAAAATGTACGGCAGTATATATAAATTGTTCTGAAACATGACTACGTGAAAAATCTTGATTAAAGGTTTTCTACACTCTAACTTACTCAGGTATTTTCATACTAATGGCTTAACTATTGTAAGTCATTTTAAGGTACAAATATTAAATATACATATTAGAAAAAGGACACTAATAAACAAGTCAATAATATGTGTAATAAAAATCTGGAGCAAATAAAGATAACGGATTACAGTCCGTTATCTTTACTAGCTTCATTTCTGGTCAATTATCTTTACTAGCTTCATTTCTGGTCAATTATCTTTACTAGCTTCATTTCTGCATGGTCCGTTATCTTTACCAGCTTCATTTCTGGTCCGTTATCTTTACTAGCTTCATTTCTGGTCCATTAACTTTACTAGGTTAAATTATGAAATATTTGACCAATAATTGGATAAAAATATATTTTTGGAATTTTAGATACCACATTAAAGGATTTAAGCAGAAATTTCTTCCAACTTTTTACTACTCGTTCTTCACAACTTCAAAATGGATCACGTTTTTTTATCAATTTTTTCAATTAATAAAATATGCAAAATTACTGTATAATCATTAATATTATCATTTTTAAGGTTGTATATTTGTATAATATTAAAGCAAATATTTCTTATAACTAAAAAAAAGTTTTCTGGTCCGTAAACTTTATTATCTTAATTTCTGGTCCGTTATCTTTACTTGTTCCAAAAATCTATAGTAGATGTTTTAATTCTGTGGTACATTAATTAATACATAGATTAATTAATAAATTTAAAAAAAATTATAAATGTATTAGTGCTCTGTAAAAGCATAAATTTGAACGAGTAGTTAATAGATCGCTATTTTTATAATAGCTGAAAAATAAAATTATAAATTCACGATATGTAAAACTATAGAGTTGGAATAACTGAATTAATCGAAGCTGCTAGAGTACCTAACGGCATTTGGTAATCCCTTAGTATTGCAATAATGTTTTTACTATGTAGCATATCTTAATTATATGCGAAAATACGAAGGCACAGTCTTATAAATCAAACGACCAATATGGGCACATACGAGAATCAAATTCTGTCAATAAAATGCGTCTTCTATTGATGATTATTTGTTTCATTAAAATTATACTTTAATTGCCTTAAATGTTGATATTTTATTCCCGGTGAAAAGTCCGGCTGAGAAGAGTCCTGACGGGGAAAAGTCCGGCGGGGAAAAATTCTAGTGCCATAATTTTATATACTTTTAGAGAAAGCATAAAAAATCATTATATATTTATTTTATATAAAATAGTGTTTCGATATCAATTTGAACTAAATCAATAAAATGGTCAACAAATACCATTATTAGATAAATGACGCATAAAATATAACCTTCTGCATTAACTTTCTGTAATTAACAATATAATCAAATATTACATTCATTCAAATCTGAACTATGTATTCATTGTTATGGATTAGAATTATTCGATAAACGCTATTTGCAACATTCAAATTCACCATTAATGCTCCCTCTTAGAGATTAGAGACCATACCTATCTAATGCTAATTAATATCCCTAAGCATATAAGAATATAATAGTTGATGCGAATGAAGTAGCATCAATGTTGTTACAATGTTGTAATAATGTTGGAATAATATTGCACCGAACTGCTTCCATTCCTAGCAAATTGATTGCCGAAGTGTGAAGAGGATTACTAGTATAGAACATCTTAACTTGCGAGTTTGCAGAAGTTAGACCCAAGACTTTACTTGTACTTCTCTAATCTCCTTAACTAATATTAACGCTGAATAAACACTATATAATATTAGATGCTCTTTCTATATTAACTATATAATATCTACCGAAGTGTTAAACAGGATTTTCCAAATCTTTTGATAGATGTTATAATATTCAAAAACTTATATTTTTACAAATTCTACCTGAAGGACCAACACCATTATCTTCAAACAAATATTTAAACATAATAAAATAATCACCATATACAAACATGAATGCTTTAATTATATCCCTTCTCTCTCTTTATATAACATCTTTCAATTTTTATATACTAAACAACCATTTTAACTCTAAAAAAAGGAAATAAAACAGGACATGATAAATAATGGAAATTCCAACATCATAGTAACAGCTAGATGAGGTCACGTCAAACGGAAGGCACACTTTAAAGTTAAATATTACTAATAGGGGCATACACCCACAGTATTCGGACAGTGGGTCATGAACCAACCTGACCATTAGGTATTGCTGATGGCCCCCTCATGACCAATATTAACACCACTTCCCGAGAACTGCGCTCTTCCCTTGATACTCTAACTCTAAGATGTTCTTGCTAGTCATTTTGAAATGTTAAATGCTCTTCTCAACTTTTAATGGACACAAAAATCGCTCAATAATACATATAATAATTGGCAATTAGAAGTGAAAGGCAACAATCTTTGGGCAATTTGTGAGAAGTTTAGTTCCATTAAAACTTTGTGCTTTGGACGCTTCTGAGTTCTGAATTTTGAAATGTCAGAGATAATGTTAGTGCCTTCATGAAGGTAATGTTAGTGCCTTCATGAAGGTAATGTTAGTGCCTTCATGAAGGTAATGTTAGTGCCTTCACGAAGGTAATGTTAGTGCCTTCATGAAGGTAATGTTAGTGCCTTCATGAAGGTAATGTTAGTGCCTTCATGAAGGTAATGTTAGTGCCTTCATGAAGGTAATGTTAGTGCCTTCATGAAGGTAATGTTAGTGCCTTCATGAAGGTAATGTTAGTGCCTTCATGAAGATAATGTTAGTGCCTTCATGAAGGTAATGTTAGTGCCTTCATGAAGGTAATGTTAGTGCCTTCATGAAGGTAATGTTAGTGCCTTCATGAAGGTAATGTTAGTGCCTTCATGAAGGTAATGTTAATGCCTTCATAAAGTTAGTGCCTTCATGAAGGTAATGTTAGTGCCTTCATGAAGGTAATGTTAGTGCCTTCATGATGTTAGTGCCTTCATGAAGGTATTGTTATTGCCTTCATGAAGGTAATGTTAGTGCCTTCATGATGTTAGTGCCTTCTTGAAGGTAATGTTAGTGCCTTCATGAAGGTAATGTTAGTGCCTTCATGAAGGTAATGTTAGTGCCTTCTTGAAGGTAATGTTAGTGCCTTCATGAAGGTAATGTTAGTGCCTTCATGAAGGTAATGTTAGTGCCTTCATGATGTTAGTGCCTTCTTGAAGGTAATGTTAGTGCCTTCATGAAGGTAATGTTAGTGCCTTCATGAAGGTAATGTTAGTGCCTTCATGATGTTAGTAACTTCATGAAGGTAATGTTAGTGCCTTCATGAAGGTAATGTTAGTGCCTTCATAATGTTAGTGCCTTCATAATGTTAGTGCCTTCATAATGTTAGTGCCTTCATAATGTTAGTGCCTTTATGAAGGTAATGTTAGTGCCTTCATAATGTTAGTGCCTTCATAATGTTAGTGCCTTCATAATGTTAGTGCCTTCATAATGTTAGTGCCTTTATGAAGGTAATGTTAGTGCCTTCATAATGTTAGTGCCTTCATAATGTTAGTGCCTTCATAATGTTAGTCCCTTCATAATGTTAGTGCCTTTATGAAGGTAATGTTAGTGCCTTCATAATGTTAGTGCCTTCATAATGTTAGTGCCTTCATAATGTTAGTGCCTTCATAGTGTTAGTGCCTTCATAATGTTAGTGCCTTCATAATGTTAGTGCCTTCATAATGTTAGTACCTTCATAATGTTAGTGCCTTCATAATGTTAGTGCCTTCATAATGTTAGTGCCTTCATAATGTTAGTGCCTTCATAATGTTAGTGCCTTCATAGTGTTAGTACCTTCATAATGTTAGTGCCTTCATGAAGGTAATGTTAGTGCCTTCATAATGTTAGTGCCTTTATGAAGGTAATGTTAGTGCCTTCATAATGTTAGTGCCTTCATAGTGTTAGAGCCTTCATAATGTTAGTGCCTTCATAGTGTTAGAGCCTTCATAATGTTAGTGCCTTCATAGTGTTAGTGCCTTCATAATGTTAGTGCCTTCATAGTGTTAGAGCCTTCATAATGTTAGTGCCTTCATAGTGTTAGAGCCTTCATAGTGTTAGTGCCTTCATAGTGTTAGAGCCTTCATAGTGTTAGAGCCTTCATAATGTTAGTGCCTTCATAGTGTTAGAGCCTTCATAATGTTAGTGCCTTCATAGTGTTAGTGCCTTCATAATGTTAGTGCCTTCATAGTGTTAGAGCCTTCATAGTGTTAGTGCCTTCATAGTGTTAGAGCCTTCATAGTGTTAGTGCCTTCATAATGTTAGTGCCTTCATAGTGTTAGTGCCTTCATAGTGTTAGAGCCTTCATAGTGTTAGTGCCTTCATGAAGGTAATGTTAGTAAAGAAGGTGCAATGTTAGGGTAGAAGAAGAACCTTTTCTTTTTTAACATATATTCAATTTACTATTTTATAATATCAGAACCATAAGTACACCCATAAATAATTTATGCATTATAGTTTTTAATAATTTTCCCTCCAAAATGTCGATGAGGTTCACATTAGCATGCAAATATTTGCACCTGGTGACCTGGAGATGGAAATAATGTTCTCAAATGGGGCCAATGGGCCATAGAGAGACGGAATCACCAATAGGGGATAAAACTCCCGCTAACGGATCGGTGGGACGGGGGAGAGTTGAAGGGGGGTGAAGATCGGGGGTTGATTCGTTGTATTCAATATCAATGGACATATAGAGTAAAGAATCTATTTACCATTTAGACCCGTTATACTCCGTTAATTAATTTTACTCTAGACCCAATTATTCGCAAGTAAAGTGTCTACCTAAAAAAGCATAAGCAATACAAAAAATTTAGTTAGCACCCATATATTTATTTTGTTAGGAAATCATTATCAATTTTTAAATTAAAATCACTCGTTAAATATGTATAGAATTTTCATGTAACTACTATTGTATAATTTTATATATATTATATTAATATATATTTAAATATAAAAATATAATATTTGGCTTTTAACGTAATTGAAGCAATAATTATCATTGAAGCAATAATTGATAATTGCTATCAAATGAGCAGTAATCAACATAATTGGTAATGTAATATTGTGAATTATAAGATTAAGTTACATTAAGTTTATTACCTACAATACTTCATATAATTAATTACTTGAAGATTTAAGTAGGAAATATGATCAAATATATGACTTTAAGAGAATAATACTGACAGCAGTTGTCATGTTAATTGTTCTACAAATATTCATTATAAGTAAATATTTTATATTCAAATATTTTATTACAAATTTATTTTTACAGATATTTGTTTTATTAATATTTGTTCTACAAATATAAATAAAACAAATATTTTTTATCTAAATACATTTGATACAAATATTTGACATAAAATCATCTTTTACAAGTTTTTAAATGTTCAAATTAATTTCCGAATTAATTTACATAAATATCTCTAATGGAACGCATAGTTTTTATGGCGAAATCTTTCCTTAATTTGGACGGCAATATGTCCTTTCCTTCCTAAAAAATATCAACATTTTACCTCTTCATCGCCTGTGGAATTAATTAAATTATTAATTGAAGGGCATCTATTTTGTCTGTTCTTTTTTTAAGTCACATTAATTAGTTAAATTGTCAGTAAATATTGTCTCAGGGAATCATCAAAAACTTGAATGATTTTGATCAATTGTTGTTTTTTATTGTTATTCATAAAATTTACTTGAAAACAGATTTATGAAAAAAGATACTTTCTTTTAAATACTAATATTATAAGTCTTATAAATTGAAGAAGAAAGTTATATGTAGTTAAATAAATAAATGTTTTTAAAACAATAACCTGAATAACTTGTCGTACCTTCATCTTTGTTAAATTTGCATAAACAAAACCATAATATGTTATTTAACATATTTCTCTGATATACCTAGTCATATAATATGTAGTATATTTTTTCAAATTATATATTGCAATTTTTATTCCTTACTTTTCTAAGATTAGTCTTATAAAGTATTCAAAGTATGTTGAAGAAAAATCAATTCTAAAAAATTACCAAAAAGTGTTCGCATGTTTCTATAGTGGTACCTGATGCAGGTTGAACAAGTGAGCTGTGTACCATATATGGCACATGATGCAGTTAATGTGTTAAATACATAATATTATAATTTGTGTGTGCTATAATGATAAAACATTGAGTGAGGTACCCACTTTCTGAATCCTATTTATGTGCGGTGATTAATGAAGTAAATGATTAACCTATCGTGATACGCACTTTCCGAACCCTAATTAAGTGTAGGAGTACAGCGAGGTAAGCCAACAGGTAAATTGTTCCGAAGATACCATTGGTCTAATTAATTAAGAGTCTCCGCAATAGACAGGTAAAGTAATCTCCTCAAACCAGAAGCGATTTCCCAAATTCAGACATGGTGTTCAATCTCACAAATTCCTGGCATTTCATTAACAGGATTGCATTCCATAAATTAACAGAGACAAGATTACCTCTCAGGTCTGAATTAGCTGCACTACTGGAGCAATTCAGCACAGAATTATGGCATAATTGGAGCATTTTAAGAACAATTCTACTTGTTTCATCTTAGCTTAACTTGTTTAGTATATGTATTTCAGTTCGAAAGAATCACCTTCACTGTATCCTCTGCAGTTTAATATTTCATACAAACTCCATGCTATAGGGAACTAAATATTAATTTTTCGCCAAATTTAACTCGGTAGTCCGCCCAATAAAATTCATTTTGATGAATTCACAAACACCGAAAAAGCATTCAGCTTTGTGAGCGTGGTAATGTTTTTGTAGCAATTCAATTACTTCCTAATTGTCCTCTTCTCATTTTAACAAACGAAAAGTGAGCCAATTTTCACATATCCATGAACTTCATTTTGGCAAATTGTTCATCACGAGTCGGAGGTAGGCGCCGCTACAGAGAATTGGGTTAGCACCTCCTGAATTAGAATATTAAACGCTGCCAAAGTTCTCTATGAAACAACAATGCCGTCTGACAATTACTGTTGCATTTTATATTTGGGCGGAAAGAGGAAATTGTACATAGTTGTGATGAGATTTTAACTGCAGTGTGTAACTGAAACTATTTAAGAAATAGGATGTTCATGTTGTGAAAAAAATAGGTGAACACTCATATGCTTGCTATGGTATATTGTATATATGCCCAATATATATGTAAGATGTTCATTCGTATATGTATTTTATATCGAAAGTGTATTTTCTCCTTGTTTTGTCGTCTTGAAAAGATTCAATTTGATATTAGTAATGAAATTTCGCCAGCACAATAAATTTCGATTTTGTTCCAATTTTCTTTAAAAACTCAATTGATTTTTTCTAAAGGAAAAATTAATTGTAGATAATAGATAATTTAGATACCATATAATATGAATTAAAAATAAAAGCACTGACAATACTAAATGGAATCATCTTACATAAGACTTACTGAACGTTAATACAATAACGGTACTGCCTTTGACAAATGATAGATACAAGAATTTTCAGTCTATTCCTTTTACAGAGGAAGAATGATAAAGTTTTTTAATTGCATTACATTGAGCTTCTGAGCAGCAAACAAAAGGAAACAACGAATCCTCATCAAAGAATAACAGGATATTCCCTTGCTAGGTATAATTGGATATTATTTTTCTGTGTTAATCGGAGACTCGTGGGTAGGTTTCATCAAACATATTACTGGTGCCATTCATTCATTTTATTCAATTGTTAATTGGAGTGGAGACTTGAACATCGGTGATAGGATTGAAGATGCGGATTTGTCCGTCAGGGGGATGTTATTGGACGTGAAGGAGTTGAAGAGAAATGTACGATAAGTGGACGTGAAGGAGTTGAAGAGAAATGTACGATAGGTGGACGTGAAGGAGTTAAAGAGAAACGTACGATAGGTGGACGTGAAGGAGTTAAAGAGAAATGTACGATAGGTGGACGTGAAGGAGTTAAAGAGAAACGTACGATAGGTGGACGTGAAGGAGTTAAAGAGAAATGTACGATAAGTGGACGTGAAGGAGTTAAAGAGAAATGTACGATAGGTGGACGTGAAGGAGTTAAAGAGAAATGTACGATAAGTGGACGTGAAGGAGTTAAAGAGAAAAGTACGATAGGTAGACGTGAAGGAGTTAAAGAGAAATGTACGATAGGTGGACGTGAAGGAGTTAAAGAGAAATGTACGATATGTGGACGTGAAGGAGTTAAAGAGAAATGTACGATAGGTGGACGTGAAGGAGTTAAAGAGAAACGTACGATAGGTGGACGTGAAGGAGTTAAAGAGAAACGTACGATAGGTGGACGTGAAGGAGTTAAAGAGAAATGTACGATAAGTGGACGTGAAGGAGTTAAAGAGAAATGTACGATAGGTGGACGTGAAGGAGTTAAAGAGAAATGTACGATAAGTGGACGTGAAGGAGTTAAAGAGAAATGTACGATAGGTGGACGTGAAGGAGTTAAAGAGAAACGTACGATAGGTGGACGTGAAGGAGTTAAAGAGAAATGTACGATAGGTGGACGTGAAGGAGTTAAAGAGAAATGTACGATAGGTGGACGTGAAGGAGTTAAAGAGAAATGTACGATAGGTAGACGTGAAGGAGTTAAAGAGAAATGTACGATAAGTGGACGTGAAGGAGTTAAAGAGAAATGTACGATAGGTGGACGTGAAGGAGTTAAAGAGAAATGTACGATAGGTGGACGTGAAGGAGTTAAAGAGAAATGTACGATAGGTGGACGTGAAGGAGTTAAAGAGAAATGTACGGTAGGTGGACCTGAAGGAGTTAAAGAGAAATGTACGATAGGTGGATGTGAAGGAGTTGAAGAGAAATGTACGATAGGTGGACGTGAAGGAGTTGAAGAGAAATGTACGATAGGTGGAGGAATTGAAACAGGATTATGTAAGAGTAGACATTGTTCTCCTCATACAAACGAAAGTAGCACTATTCAGACTCTCAATTAGACTCACAGTACTCGGAA
Source organism: Caprella mutica (assembly GCA_947561585.1). Classification (NCBI taxonomy): domain Eukaryota; kingdom Metazoa; phylum Arthropoda; class Malacostraca; order Amphipoda; family Caprellidae; genus Caprella; species Caprella mutica. The sequence continues at coordinate 69,279 of CANNZV010001831.1, read as the reverse complement.
AGTGGGTGGGAACTAGTTCATCATCCAGTAATTCTTAAAGGTCAGATTGGTTCACTTCTAAGTGTCAAAGTACTGCTACGTTCACCTATAATATATACTTAAAAGTAATTTTCTTAGCTGGAATCTAAAACTTGATAAATAATATAATAAAACTTCAAAGTCTCTCCATTATTTCAATCAATAACCATATTACACGCAAGTTAAGACGAGGCACCAAAATTATACAAATAATAAATGTAAATCCTTACTGACATTTCATTTGATAACAGTGTTTATTAATTCAATCATTATTTAAAAAATTATCGTGTGGTATTTTTTTGTGTATATTATTTCGTCAAAAAATTATCAATTAGGATAATTAGCTTTTTTCTATATATTTTTATGCTTTTTGTTACTTTTTTAAATACATTATAGATATACATTGTAAGGGGGATAAGAATCCAATATCCTCCATTCCTCCACTCCACACCCCTCCATTCATCTCCTCCACATCCTTTCATTCCTCTCCTCCATTCCTCACCTCCACTCCCCTCCATTCCACCCCCCCCCTCCCTTCCATTTCACACCCCTCCATTCCTCTCCTCCACACCCCTCCATTCCTCATCTCCACTCCCCTCTTTTCCCCTCCACACTCCTCCATTCCTCACCTCCACACCCCTCCATTCCTCCATTTCTTTCTGCACGATAAGCCCTATTGTTTGTGGAGGTAAAATTCCCTCCAAGTTCCAGTGGAAAATAGTTGGATTTTCTCCGCTTCTTAAGGAAGGAAATTAGCATTTGAGTCTCCAAAGTTCTTGGCGTTGAAGATTTCGAAATATCAAAAGCTCACTGAAAGCCCTATTTCCGTCTCTAATTTTTCCTTTAGAAATAATGCACTTGACGCCGCCTGCATTGCTTTATATAATCATCAAATAGTGGATTAAATACCAAATTAGAACTGTCGCTAGCAGTTCACGTCATTCGCTTGGGGTTCAAACGCATTCTGTCACTTTGAACACATTCAAAGAAATGAATTAATAAACATAGGAGGCAATTACTTTTTGTATAAATATATACTGTAATATATAATAGGTACTATGATATATAATAGGTAGTGAAAAATATGATAGGGACTGCAATATATAAAAGGTACTCAAATAGCTACTGGAATATATGTATAGTAGGTACTCTAATGTATAATACGTACTGGAATGTATGTATAGTAAGTACTATAATGTATAATACGTACTGGAATATATGTATATTAGGTACTGTAATATAAAATAGGTACTGTACTATATTAAAAATAGTAGGTAATCTTTTTACATCTTTACAAATTTTTTAAAGTCTAATTTCGCTAGTTTATACATTCTTCATTATCTAATCTATAAATGATATTAATTGTATTAATAAAAGAATAATTTTATACATTATAAGTTAAGATAGTAAAATAATTCTATTCGTATATAACAGAATATTTCTTTAGCAGATAAATGCTAATTAATTCAGACAGCGCTTGTCACTTCAAAACATCATCACTGAGGATATATTTTACCGTCAAATTCTCTTTGTCGCAAGAACTACCTTGTGTGCCATAATGAGTCTTGGTGTCTCCACACTACTTTAAAGTCATCTGCATAATGGGACACAACACAGGACAACAATAGGACACACAATGGGACACGCCTTCACACTAATCAGAGCAAAATTAGTCGACAAGTTGCAGCTCCATCCAAAATTTAAGGCACACTTTAAGTCCTTCTAGGCATGTTTATATTTAATTAAAGTGTGGTGGAATATTCCTTGGTCGGAATTCGGAATGCGCTTGCAAATTAGCTCAGCTATGTGCGGTGCATAAAAGAATGTGCTGAGTAGATGTACGTTGGCGTAAATGAACTTCCAAAGTGGAACTTGATGCTTTGCTGCTTCTTAACGTGTTTCAAAGTGTTGGGACACATTCGTATATATTGGAACACGTTTGTATATATTGGAACACGTTTGTATATATTGGAACACGTTTGTATATATTGGAACACGTCTGTATATATTGGAACACGTTTGTATATATTGGAACACGTTTGTATATATTGGAACACGTTTGTATATATTGGAACACGTTTGTATATATTGGAACACGTTTGTATATATTGGAACACGTTTGTATATATTGGAACACGTTTGTATATATTGGAACACGTTTGTATATATTGGAACACGTTTGTATATATTGGAACACGTTTGTATATATTGGAACACGTTTGTATATATTGGAACACGTTTGTATATATTGGAACACGTTTGTATATATTGGAACACGTTTGTATATATTGGAACACGTTTGTATATATTGGAACACGTTTGTATATATTGGAACACGTTTGTATATATTGGAACACATTTGTATATATTGGAACACGTTTGTATATATTGGAACACGTTTGTATACATTGGAACACGTTTGTATATATTGGAACACGTTTGTATATATTGGAACACGTTTTTATATATTGGAATATTTTCAAATACGTAATTAAGAAAACATAATTGAATGTTAAAAACATCATATTATTATATCTAAACAAAATTTGGTTATATAAGACTCGTGTCATAATCATTGTTGATACTTTTATTTATATATAAAACGTTTATGGACGTACGATATATCTTCTTCTTGGATAAAATGTTACAATTAAAACCATATATCTTTTACATACGAATAATATTTATTTAAGAAAACAGGTAATACTATACTATCAGTCATTTTTATTTGGTATCAGATTTTTCGGTCCTTTTTCAGTTTTAGTTTTTTAGAGCGGCCAGGGCGGCGTGTTTTTTGAACCGACATGTTGTTTGCTAATTTTCCCACAATTTTCCCCAATTAGAAATGTTCAGATTTTGTCAGAGAATTTTTCACTATGATTAATTATTCTGTTTACGAGGAAGCTTTTATAATTTGGGGCCTTCATGTTAAAAAGATAACAGCGTGACAGCTACAATATTTCTAGGTAAATAAATGTGCTTTTCTGTGACATGTGCAAAAATTGTTTTAGAAAATTCACAAAAAAATGTGATACGACTGAAATTTGGTCAAATGTTGAAGAACGACAAAAAAATTTATTTTCTTATTTGCAATATTTAGCGAAATTTAGGAAACTCTACAGCAATATTAATATTGCTTGATAATATTGCTTAATATTATCGAGGCAACTCAACAGTAAATACTATATTTATCTATGTTTTTACATTCATATTATTTTTTTATATATAAATATCTATTTTATAATAAGAACTGCGTCCGACCGTCCGTCCTAACTTATAATTTGATTATTATTGCTACGGGTCACATACAGGATAATATTAATAATTTAACAATCATAATTTTGACATTTGAGAGTAAACAAACTAATTTTGCTAGTTATATGCATAGTATCATTTAATTATAATCATAAACCCATTATCAGCAACAGCCAACAAGTACTGTACTAACTGAATTAAACTTCAATCAGCTACTCGTTGTATCTGTCGTTGTAGTTGCCAAATCAGGCACTGGATGTAACTCAACTGAACCTTTTACAAACACGTCATTATTTAAAATCTCTTCCAACTGCCAGAACGAATCCTGACTGCAACAAAATCCGAATTTTCCCCTAACTCCCATTAGCGCAAAAAGAGAAGTAAAGGCAAGCGAGGCAGGAGAGAGCTATCTGATGTCAAAACTAGTTAGGCACACAAAACACAAAATTAACTAATCTTTTTCGCTTTTATTTCCTACCTCCCAATTGTATGATTAGAGTTTCATGACTGTGAATGAGAAATTATACACCTAAAGTCAATTTCAGAATTTTCGAACATTACTGAATGTTCACTAATATAAATTTATTTAGTAATGGTTCCAGAAATTTATTGCACACATGTATGATATGAGAGATGCGGTTGAACAAGTGAATTATTTATGTATCTAAATGTTGCCAATATTATAGTATTGGGTATCTATGGTACCAAATTTATAGTATTATGTATCTATGGTACAAATATTACAGTATTGCGTATCTTTGGTACCAATATTGAAGTATTATATGTATTTATAGTTCCAATATTATGGTATTATCAAGTGGTGAGTCAGTGGCGAAAATAATATCGCGTCTTGCGGGACGCTCAAATCCTTATTTTGTCTTCACGTGACTGACAATCTGGCGTCAGTTCAATGGAGAAATGATATAACTGAAACAAAATAAGGTTTTACACCGTCTTCCTTAGCGTCCTGCAATCGCTGCAACACTTCCTCTCTCTAGTGTTGTTTATCATAACTCTATGACTGAAACAAAATAAGGTTTTAAGCGTACTGCAGTCGCTGCACAACTAGCTCTCTCTAGTAGATAATATCATTACTCTATGGGTATTATGTATCTATGGTACCAATATTATAGCATTGCGTATCTATGGTACTAATATTATGGTATTACATATCTATGGTACCAAATTTTTCATAAAGTGGGGGAGACCCCGCTTTATGTTTAGCATTATTACTCATTTTTTTTCTTTTTCAATTAAAAAAGAATCAAAGAACATTTGCATGGTACTCTAATACTATGTACCATATTTTGTGTAGTTCCATCAATGTAAATAGTATTGTTTAAAAGTAATTTTCTGGTACAACTGATGTCATTAAGCTTGGGGTCAACTCCGCTATAAGTAGTCCTGTTATAAAAGCGGGGTCTACTTAAAGCGGAGTCTACCTGTATTGCGTATTTATGGTACCAATATCATGGTATTATGTATCTACGGTTCCAATATTATAGTATTACATATTTATAGTGCCAATATTATAGTATTACATATCTAAGGTACCAATATTATAGTATTACATATCTAAGGTACCAATATTATAGTATTACATATCTATGGTGCCAATATTATGTATAGTAGTTCTATTCAATGACAGTGGATTATACATTTTTGCTGGACAAAATTATATTTCATACTCATAGTTCAAGGAGATCATTTTAACCGAAAAAAGATATGAGTAAGCAGTTTAACAGAAATATTTGTTAACTTGAATTTCCAAAATTTACTTGATAGTTTGTCAATTGCAATATAAAAAGTAGCCAATTTGTAACGTGTGTCGTCACTCCTAATAACTGACTAATAATCAAGGTAATTAAATATATTAGTTCGTTTATAAACTCATTTTCTGCTTCATTTATTAATAAAGTCAGTAGTGCAACCTCTGACAACCCAACACTACAGCCACACTATCAATCAAAGCTAATGAAGTTCATTTCCCGTAATTATTTTTGCTAGAAATCTACGGAGATTGAGCCCACCTTTCTTCAAAGAATCTTCCTCAAATTGGCCAAAATGTGTAGTCTAAGTTTGGCAAAGTAGAGCTTTGGTCTTCCAAGTTGTTAGGAAGTTGAACTGATGAAGTAACTTATAGGGAGTTCTGATATTCCATCCATGGACCTTCTTCTTCTTCCTCAGTAGAGTGATAGTTACTGGTATTAATGTCTTTGTACTGTTGCTATATTTACATTGAAGAATTGGAAACAACTAAATGAATATCAGATTAATTTAGTAAGTGAAATGAAAAAGGTTAATTGCTCGTAACATATTTGATCGAAAACAATTGCTCGAAATACAATTGCTCGAAAACAATTGCTCGAAACACAATTGCTCGAAACACAATTTCTCGAATGACAAAATTGCTCACAGTGTCCGAACTAATAAAATTCAGTTAATCATGATGCTGAATCACTTCGATTAGGTCCTCCTATAGACCGTCCTGGTTTCTAATTAGTAATTAATAATAACTGTATTTCAATTTTTTTCTATTTACTTTGAATCATTGTAATACTGTTATTAAATTTTACTCTACCTGTTTTTCTTATTTTAATAGAACAGGAATTATTTCTGGATGTTTGGGTACTACAATTTTCATCAGTCAATCGTTCCAGTGGTCTCCGACGTGATGTTCTTATGGCTAGTTTTAGCAACTTGGGCTACGGAAACTGCACATCCCTATATATTTAGCATGTCTTCTAGTATTCATGCCACTTGCTGTTTTTAATTTTTCTTTTTCGATAGTCTTTTTCTTGTTAACTTTTACTCTTCTTTTACATTAAGCAATTAATTATTCGAAAATTGATTATTTGAGTAATTAACCATTCGGGCAATTGTTCATTCGATAAATTGTCGAAAGTCAGTCAATCATTAATTGGAATCTCTTCAATTAGCTGCATAAACTGTCCTTGTTTGTAATTAGCAATTAATAATAATTGTATATCATTTTTATATTATCTGAGCGATTGATTTTTCAAGCAATTGTTCATTCGAGCAATTTTCTTTCGAGCAATTGTTAATTCAAGCAATTGTTTTCGAGCAATTGTTTTCGAGCAATTGTTTTCGAGCAATTGTCTTTCGTGCAATTGTTTTACGAGCAATTTTTTTCGAACAATTGTGTTTCGAGCAATTGTCTTTCGAGCAATTGTCCTTCGAGCAATTGTTTTCGAGCAATTTACCGGCTACTAATAATATCATATACTTATATACAGAATATATACAGTGTTGCCCAAAAGTATGTTTACAGTTATTATATTACCTCTCAGTAGAAATTCTGTAAACCTACTTTTGGACCATGCCCTTCATAATCAAAATATTGAGATAATATTTAGATGAATAGCATATGTTTAATTATAGTCACCTGTCCATATCTCACTGCATTTCAATCATTATAAAGTAAAGTCTTTATATAACTAATGGTAAGAGTGATTGATTCATTCAGACCATTGGGCACAATTCCTATTCATTATGGCTCATCAACTCGAAATCATCCATTCGTTTGATTTCATTCAGAAGTTCTAATTCTTCGGTTTTTATGCGTCGATAATTTGAATCCTACGGTTGAGTCGACTGGTAGATTTCACTGACATTTTACTTCCAAATTATTGGATATATCATTAGTCGACTAGTAGATTTTACTGAAATTTTACTTGCAAATTATTGGATATATTATTAGTCGACTGGTAGATTTTACTGACATTTTACTTGCAAATTATCGGATATATTATAAGTCGACTGGTAGATTTTACTGACATTTTACTTGCAAATTATCGGATATATTATTAGTCGACTGGTAGATTTTACTGACATTGTACTTGCATATTATTGGATATATTATTAGTCGACTGGTAGATTTTACTGACATTTTACTTGCAAATTATTGGATATATTATTAGTCGACTAGTAGATTTTACTGACATTTTACTTGCAAATTATTGGATATATTATAAGTCGACTGGTAGATTTTACTGACATTTTACTTGCATATTATTGGATATATTATAAGTCGACTGGTAGATTTTACTGACATTTTACTTGCATATTATTGGATATATTATAAGTCGACTGGTAGATTTTATATATATTATTATAGAATAATATATAATAATATATATTATGAGTAAAAGAATTCATACTAAATTTTACTCACTGTCAAATTAAAATTAGAACAGAAATGGTTTAGATTTTCGAAACTATTAAAACAATGTTTTACAATATCATTATAGTTACCTTCGCAGAATGCAGGAAGGTCATATTTTACCAGTCATTTATTTATTTATTTATCATCTTGTTATTCGCTTAACTGAAAAAGTGTTCAACCAAATTGCCTGAAATTTGAAGAAACGATTGGTACATGTCCAGTGACCTGCTGGTAGAATTTTGGGAGCGACCCGGTCAAAGGTCAAGGTCATGGTCACTTATAACTCAAAAAGTTTTGAACCATATTGCATGAAACTTGGTGAGACGATTGGTTATTATCCAGTTAGCAGTTTATTAAATTTTGGGAGAGAATGGGTCAAAGCGGTGGCAAAGGTATGTGCTCACCGAGTGCACATAACCTAGTTTCCAATATATTTATCCAAGTATATAAGTATAAAATAAAATTCTACAGAAGTTATATGATATAAAATTCTTCTTTGTTTCTTGTTGAATAATTCCTTTGTGATAAAATTATTTTACATTATAATAAAAAAGTTTTAAAGTGTAATAGAAATATCCTTTTTTAGTTCAATAATTATAAGTAAAGAGTATATAATTAAATAAGATATTTTGATATGAAATAGAAATATGAAAATAATTTTTAAATTGTGAAATATTTTCAAAGATTGCATATTTTAAAGTAATATGCCATATTACTTTAAATTAAGTTACTTGTGGAAATTATTGCAAGTTAAGCAAAATTGGAGAAAATTCCACCCAAATTTGACGAATTGAAAATCGATTTCTTTTTCTTCAAAAAATGGTCTGCAATTCAAATTAATGAGTTAAATTTTCACTGCTCTTTATAATAACTTTTTGACTCCTTCTGATTAGGTCAACTTGACCGAGACCATTAGACTTGATTAGATCAACTGTACTGAGTCCATTAGACTTGATTAGATCAACTTGACTGAGTCCATTAGACTTGATCAGATCAAAATGACTCCATTTGGTCAATTCAAATGTAAGTAAGATAGTGAACAAACCTTTTTCAGTCACTTGAAGTTAAAATTTTGAAACCCGGTCTACTGAAAGACAAAGGGTTACAACTCAATAAAAACGTTCACTAATTTGATAACTATAACTTATACAATAATAGTAATGTGGAATTAATTGACAGAATTATTAATGTTATTCATTCATCACTCAAGTAATTAGGGTTATTGCTGTCGGTGGTAGGGGCAACTAATTGAATTCTACACCTTACTCCTCATCATTTTATTCTGAAGATCTAATTACTGTAACTGGATTAACAGAGAATGAATAACTACGCCCCATATATGCGAAGGGGATATTTCCTTAGTTATATCAGTTAAAGGACTAAGACCCTTTAAACTCATTTACTTAGTGTGTAAAAGGATCTGTTATAGTATAGACTCTTTATTGACCAATGATAGATGATCCAAAAATGTCTCGAATAGTAAAAACAGTAATATTAGAATCTACCCTTTTAACGAAGAATTCATGTTGTATTTAAAAACTAGTGAACTTGCCCGTTAAAAATAACTCCACTTTTAATTAGTATGAATATTTGTGTAATTTAATTATACACAATTCTAGTCAGTGCCCTCAGATTTAGCTAAAGTTATTAATGAGTAGTGACGATAATATTATAGCATATAGACTCTTTCATTAAATTTATATATTCCATGAGTCTAGAGTATAGCCTAGAGTATAAAAATTTAATGACGGAGGTTGTTATGAGTTCATAAAAACTAACACTGTTGATTTTAATAACTTATTAATGTAAGAATTAACATTCATGTTACCACCTGGGAGCATATTTTGCCTAATTCTGAAAAATTCTTAAGGCTTGACAGGCAGATAAATAAAAGTAAGAAAAATTATTTATGTATTCATTTATTTTTCACATTACCTAGTTTAAAAACAAATCTCGTATGCTTTTATCCATAGTTATGATGTTAAAGTTAATGTTAACTGTAATTAACTAAGTAGGTAGATAACAGTGGAATCACAAATAACGATATTTCTACTTGTTTAGAGTCACTCACATTTCAAAATAATTTGCCCCTATGAGCTCACAGGACACAGTATATTTATGCCCAATGAGAATATTACTTTTTCATTGCTCTTCAGTGCAATGACGTGCGACTCAATATCAATTAGTTTGAAGGACTTGATTGAAAAGTACACCGTCAAACTCTTGCTACATTTTCTAGCCAGTTAGGTAGAGTGTGGAACTACGTTGTGATTGAAAATGAAGATGGTGAATTTCGAATACTGGACACCATGTATATAGATTCTTAACCCTTCTATCAACCTGCCTTTCTTCATTTAAAACAATCAACTAAATCAAACCTTTTAATCATTTCTAATTCATTGTCTAAATTCCTAATAGTTTCGTGTATTACCTAAATATAAAGAAAATATACATGAGGAGAAAATTTCGTCTTGGAATGAAATAATTCCAACTTTTAGAAAGCATCAGGAAGTTAAGCACTCATAGCATGTTTAGTTTCTGAAGTCACGTATTCTTCTTCTTCTTCTTCTTCTTTCCTCTGCATTTTATTCACAACTCTGCTGAAAACTCGTTAAACTCCTTTCCAGAACCCAACAAAAACCATCTGCAGTGATTCTCTCTGCAATGTGCCCACAGAGTGTGACTATTGACCCATATGTGAATCAGTTATAGTATCAATATATATATATATATATGAATAATTTTGGATCTAATTTTGAAAATAATAAATATTAAAAAAAAAAAAATCTTTTGAAAAAAATAGGTTATCAGTTTGAAAAAATTGAATAAAAATATATATTTTTCAAATATATATATCACTTCTGTGTATTGATAAAGTTATGCACAAATGCATATTTGCAAATAACTATTTCTCGTTGTTTATATTATCTATGATGTTTACCATATGCCAGTAATGATATATTCGAATAATACTATAAATGTAGTACTATACAATATACATGTATAATTTTTCATATTTATAAATTTACTTCTTTTCAAATTTGATTTGTAACTCGGTTTGTAATTACACGTGTATTTTTAATCGAAATTTCCGAACATGAAATTCATAAGTTCATATTTTTGAACTGTTGAAATATTTTTAATATTTAACATTACAAATTGATCTGCTATTTTTGTATAAATATTTGCATGCGATTATAAAATACCATGATATTCTTACGATATTTATTTCAATGATATTCCTAGTAAAAAAAGTGGAAATGAGCTTTAAAGTAATTATAAAATTTAGCAATTTATTTTATCAGTTTTATATAAATTAATAATAAATATTGGTTAGAATTATCCTAAATAGATAATAGTTTATTAAATTATTAAACACTATTAATAGGAAATTATATAGTTCATAACATAATTTTAATCAAGAATAATAAATAAATATACATAAATAAGAATACTTATAATACACTATGAATTTTTACTAATATCCAATCATTTTCATCTTGTATAAACCTAAGTAAATATTAACAATAATTCAAATTAATTTTAGATTGAAACTAAATAAATGTGTGTACGTACAGATCGACAATAACTTAAACTAAAGAATTTCTCTTATTGTATAAAAGCTATTTATTAGCAATATAACATTCAATAATTAGAAGGGGGAAATATTATGTAAAACAATAAAAGAAATATTATTAATTATTCGTACATCAAAGCATTGTTTATTGTAATTATCAACAATTAATAAATGCTAATAATATTCTATTATAAAATTATGAATGTAAGACTTCCTTTCTATTTATTTTCTCTCTTCTCGCTTTTTATATCAAAGTAATTAAAAGTACAAAGAACTTTGAAGAGAAAGACAAATTAGCTAATTAAACTGTTAAACTTCTTAATATGGGTAAGCAGAGATCTTTTAACTAACAGTAGAGATATTGTAACTAACTGTAGAGATATCGTAACTAACAGTAGAGATATCGTAACTAACTGTAGAGATATCGTAACTAACTGTAGAGATATCGTAACTAACTGTAGAGATATCGTAACTAACAGTAGAGATATCGTAACTAACTGTAGAGATATCGTAACTAACAGTAGAGATATCGTAACTAACAGTAGAGATATCGTAACTAACAGTAGAGATATCGTAACTAACAGTAGAGATATCGTAACTAACTGTAGAGATATCGTAACTAACAGTAGAGATATCGTAACTAACAGTAGAGATATCGTAACTAACAGTAGAGATATCGTAACTAACAGTAGAGATATCGTAACTAACAGTAGAGATATCGTAACTAACAGTAGAGATATCGTAACTGACAGTAGAGATATCGTAACTGACAGTAGAGATATCGTAACTGACAGTAGAGATATCGTAACTAACAGTAGAGATATTGTAACTAACAGTAGAGATATCGTAACTAACTGTAGAGATATCGTAACTAACAGTAGAGATATCGTAACTAACAGTAGAGATACTGTAACTAACAGTAGAGATATCGTAACTGACAGTAGAGATATCGTAACTGACAGTAGAGATATCGTAACTAACAGTAGAGATATTGTAACTAACAGTAGAGATATCGTAACTGACAGTAGAGATATCGTAACTAACAGTAGAGATATCGTAACTAACAGTAGAGATACTGTAACTAACAGTAGAGATATCGTAACTGACAGTAGAGATATCGTAACTAACAGTAGAGATATTGTAACTAACAGTAGAGATATCGTAACTGACAGTAGAGATATCGTAACTGACAGTAGAGATATCGTAACTAAGAGTGGAGTTATCGTAATTAACAGTTGAGTTATCGCAATTAACAGTAGAGTTATCGTAACTAACAGTTGAATTATCGCAATTAACAGTAGAGTTATCGTAACTAACAGTTGAGTTATCGCAATTAACAGTAGAGTTATCGTAATTAACAGTTGAATTATCGCAATTAACAGTAGAGTTATCGTAATTAACAGTTGAATTATCGCAATTAACAGTAGAGTTATCGTAATTAACAGTAGAGTTATCGTAATTAACAGTAGAGTTATCGTAACTAACAGTTGAGTTATCGCAATTAACAGTAGAGTTATCGTAACTAACAGTTGAATTATCGCAATTAACAGTAGAGTTATCGTAACTAACAGTAGAGTTATCGTAACTAACAGTAGAGATATCGTAACTAACAGTAGAGTTATCGTAATTAACAGTGGAGTTATCATAACTAATATTGGAGTTATCGTAATTATCAGTTGAATTATCGTACGAATCTAAAGAATAAATATTCAATTAGTTACAGTGTATAATCTCGCAGTCACTACTTTACACATTATAAATTTTAAAACAAACTCTCTAAGTGAAAGTGAAATGTACGTAGGTAATCGAAGCAAATTGCAGTCTCTTAGACATTAGTGTTTAAAATTGCCTAAGTACTTGGAAACTTGAAGTGAATAAAATAAGCACTCGGGACTCAATCAAATCTGCTCTCAAAGTTGTGGAAGGCAAAACTTGCAGTGAATCTTATTCCAAGGGATTTGGGAGTAAAATTCCAATGGAAGTGCTAGGCAGTTTGCTGCATCGAAATGTACTTTACTCTGTTTGATTTACTTTGTTTTATTTACTTTGTATTATTTACTGTGTAATATTTACTCTGTTTGATTTACTTTGTTTTATTCACTGTGTATTATTTACTGTGTAATATTTACTCTGTAATATTTACTGAGTATTATTTACGTGTATATTTACTATGTATTATTTACTGTGTATTATTTACTGTGTATTATTTATTTTATATGTAATTATTTGGTCGAATTATTGCGGTGTGAATTAACACACTATTATTTAAATGTATTTATAATTCGAATTTATATATAAGAGACCACAAAATAATATATTCTAGATATTTGCTGAAGATGTTGGCATTGTATTTTACACTTAAATTGAATGTACATAGTAAGCAATTTGATTCACTATTTGTAACTGACACTGTATTTTAATGTGATTTAAACTACAATTTGTTTATATTTGATTGTATTGAAGTTTTCTTTTAAAAAATAAGTGGCAATAGAGAATTAATATAATTTAGTAGTAATTAAGATACCTATTTATAATGGGTTCAGTAAATCGGAAAGTGACGCTCATTATTTTTATTTTTCTGAATTCTACAACCTTAAGAGGTAAATCAATAAAATAGTTGCAATTTACGTGGTATGCCAAGTAACCAAGAAGGTCACCATTCATAATTAAGAACACTATAAATAACTTGAACTTATATTGTATGTTAACTTGATATAAAAAGAGTAAAGAGCAACCGGTAGTGAGATGATATGTTCTAAACTCTTTTTGCACATATATTTTATTTAGTCTGAATTTAAAGCGCTTCTAAGTTTTTAAAAACTTCAGATTTGTGTTCTCAGTAACTTTGGAAAAGAGTGTGTTCTGTTCACAGTGACCACAGCACAGTGTTCTCAGTACAGTGTTCTCAGACAGTGATCACAGCACAGTGTTCTCAGCACAGTGTCCTCAGAGTGCTCTCAGTACAGTGTACCTCTTCAGTGTTCTCAGTAGAGTTCTCAGAGGTGTTCACAGTATTGTTCTCTTTGGTGTTATCAGTAGTGTTCTCTTTGGTGTTATCAGTAGTGCTCTCAGAGGTGTTCTCAGTAGTGTTCTCTTTGGTGTTCTCAGTACAGTGTTCTCAGAGGTGTCCTCAGTACAGTGTTCTCAGAGGTGTTCTCAGTACAGTGTTCTCAGAGGTGTTCTCAGTACAGTGTTCTCAGAGGTGTCCTCAGTACAGTGTTCTCAGAGGTGTTCTCAGTACAGTGTTCTCAGAGGTGTTCTCAGTACAGTGTTCTCAGAGGTGTCCTCAGTACAGTGTTCTCAGAGGTGTCCTCAGTACAGTGTTCTCAGAGGTGTTCTCAGTACAGTGTTCTCAGAGGTGTTCTCAGTACAGTGTTCTCAGAGGTGTTCTCAGTACAGTGTTCTCAGAGGTGTTCTCAGTACAGTGTTCTCAGAGGTGTTCTCAGTACAGTGTTCTCAGAGGTGTTCTCAGTACAGTGTTCTCAGAGGTGTTCTCAGTACAGTGTTCTCAGAGGTGTCCTCAGTACAGTGTTCTCAGAGGTGTTCTCAGTACAGTGTTCTCAGAGGTGTTCTCAGTACAGTGTTCTCAGAGGTGTTCTCAGTACAGTGTTCTCAGAGGTGTTCTCAGTACAGTGTTCTCAGAGGTGTCCTCAGTACAGTGTTCTCAGAGGTGTTCTCAGTACAGTGTTCTCAGAGGTGTTCTCAGTACAGTGTTCTCAGAGGTGTTCTCAGTACAGTGTTCTCAGAGGTGTTCTCAGTACAGTGTTCTCAGAGGTGTCCTCAGTACAGTGTTCTCAGAGGTGTTCTCAGTACAGTGTTCTCAGAGGTGTTCTCAGTACAGTGTTCTCAGAGGTGTTCTCAGTACAGTGTTCTCAGAGGTGTTCTCAGTACAGTGTTCTCAGAGGTGTTCTCAGTACAGTGTTCTCAGAGGTGTTCTCAGTACAGTGTTCTCAGAGGTGTTCTCAGTACAGTGTTCTCAGAGGTGTCCTCAGTACAGTGTTCTCAGAGGTGTTCTCAGTACAGTGTTCTCAGAGGTGTTCTCAGTACAGTGTTCTCAGAGGTGTTCTCAGTACAGTGTTCTCAGAGGTGTTCTCAGTACAGTGTTCTCAGAGGTGTCCTCAGTACAGTGTTCTCAGAGGTGTTCTCAGTACAGTGTTCTCAGAGGTGTTCTCAGTACAGTGTTCTCAGAGGTGTTCTCAGTACAGTGTTCTCAGAGGTGTTCCATTCCAAGATATCTCCAGAGCATTCCCATTCCAGGTCTCTTTTAAGTTGGAATGCAGAAGCTGTTTCTGTCACTTCTCAATTCAAACTTTGATCCAACTTTACATTGTCAGCATTCAAGATTTTACCTCCGAGCTATTTGTTGTTGTCTGTCTATGCGTATTTTCTCTTTGTGAAGTTAAGGTACACACCAGATGTGTGTATACTCTGAGTGTATTACTTGGATGTACTCTAGGTAAACTACTACTAGAGAAACGAATAGATCTAGTGTGATTAACTGAAAATATTCTAAAAAAAATTAAATTCTTTTCAATACACAAAAAAGGGATGGTCATTAAAGGTGAACCATACAGAATTGATTTAATTGATTAATTGTCAGCATTCAAGATTTTACCTCCGAGCTATTTGTTGTTGTCTGTCTATGCGTATTTTCTCTTTGTGAAGTTAAGGTACACACCAGATGTGTGTATACTCTGAGTGTATTACTTGGATGTACTCTAGGTAAACTACTACTAGAGAAACGAATAGATCTAGTGTGATTAACTGAAAATATTCTAAAAAAAATTAAATTCTTTTCAATACACAAAAAAGGGATGGTCATTAAAGGTGAACCATACAGAATTGATTTAATTGATTAATTTGTACGAAAAAATCTCTTTCATCATATTAGTATATTGCGAATGGTAATTAAACATTATTTATTAGAAATTATCATAGCGTTTATATTTAAAAGTCTACGGTAATTACTTCGAATATTTAGTTACACTCGATACTCGTGTGATGTTAAATGTTTGACAATTTACAGATTATTTCACTATCTACAGACCTCATACCATGCTATTTGACTAACAGACTGTTTGACTAACAGACTGTTTGACTAACAGACTGTTTCACTCACTGACTGTTTCACTCACTGACTGTTTTCACTCACTGACTGTTTCACTCACTGACTGTTTCACTCACTGGCTGTTTCACTCACTGACTGTTTCACTCACAGACTGTTTCACTAACAGACTGTTTCACTAAATACTTTTTTTACTTCTTACAAAAACTCACAATATATCTTTTTAGAAAATAGTTCCCTTGAAATTATATGCACATACAAGCTTTTATTACCCCGCTTTTATTACCAAATCATGACTCAGTCTAATTTGTTATTACCAAATGGTAATAAGACCGGGGCAGTTACGATAACTATATAATTGTAACTTCTTAATCAACATTTCATTTTCTCTGAGTTATAATGAAAGAAAATAGTACTTAAAATAATATTACTAAGCTTTAACAGCGTCCCATTATTTGTTGCCAAAATTAGTTGATGTTCTGCGATTAAAGCTCATAGAGTAGTGAATTTGTTAAAGGTTTTACAATATCAACTATAGCTTTCACTTTAGGTGAGTAATTAATGTATACTTTGATTTATATAATTGTTTTACATTGAGCAAGCAGTAATTTTTCAGGCTGTAGGGTATGTGATCCAAGTTGTTTGTTTTCGGTCACTTAGAAAGAAAAATAATTATTTAACCTCTATTCTTATTGGTATCATGGATACCAATTGAAATAAAAGTTAAATAACGTTTATTACGTATTGATTTTTACGTGACCAAAAATATGAAACGTACCGTGCGATAACACGGAACTTACCCTAAAATGGGACATGTTAAATTTCTAAACCAATTGCTTTTAATTACCTCATTTGAATTATAATTTTGAAGTTTATTTCTAATTACCGTGAAATTATCACTTCAAAACTTGTCCCCGTTTTCTTTGTCTACGAACGTTAATTACATTGAGACACGTCCCGCAATTATTTTAGCTTTAATATAAGCGGGCTGGAATAAAACTGGGCCTGCCTGTATATAGTTGTCCATGTGTTAGTATTTTAAATGTCTGCATTGTAAGAGAATGCCTTGGTAATGTCTTTCCAATGCATTACCACTAATAACAATCACTGGTCATTGAGACGGACAAATATTTGACAATTCCAGAAGAATCTGCCCATTGTTCCAAGGCGAAAAAGATAATTAGTGCGTGTGTTAAGTGGCCGTTATAGATATTGGTTCTCTTCTTAAGTCATTATATTATAGAAAAGCTGTTTACTTTCGTCATAAAATATAATTAGTAACTTGGAACTATCAATTTAGTGTAACTAATATTGTGTTGTTAATCTGTAATGCTGCTTGCGAAACTTATTTCCTCCCATTGAATTCCTTTGCTTGCAGAAAATAAAAGACTCGACCTCATCTGCATCTGAATTTCCACAAGCAATTTCGCAGCTAATTGCATTCTGCCGCCCAATTGAAATGACATCAAACATCCAATGGAACACAGAGGGGAGAAAGAAACGAAACACTCTCTCAATTCGGAAGCTATATGTTGCCTATCTCTATTAAGCCAAATACTTCCCAGAAATAAAAAAAATACAGTACAACTTCTCTATAGTGGACTACTCTATAAAAAATGTAAAGTCCTGAGTCCTGAGTAAGAGAACTACCCTCTATAGTGAATGTAGAGTCCTGATTAAGAGAATTCCCCCTTTAAAGTGGACAAATTTTCTATAATCTGCCATAAAATGGCCATTAGTTTTCTAAACTGATGGCCATTCATGGCAGACTAAAGAAAATTTGTTCACTATACGGTGTAATTCTCTTATTCAGGACACTACATCCACTATAGAGGAAATCTATTCTGTATCATCGTGAAAGATGGTACAGAACATCAGAAAATTTAATTATACCAATGATTATTTCATTAACTTATAAATTATCCATAAGGAAAATTGGTAAGTAAAGCCATTCACTTTTAGTTAAAAAAAACGTTTCCTAAAAAAACTGCTGTTAGACATGCATGTAACACAATCAAGGACCGAAGAAGAATGAGGTTATTTATAAAAGGTCCCAAAGCTGTTTGCAGAGAAAACATTCAGCGTTGTCAACTTGTTATTGTTACTGAGAAGTGAACTGAGAAAACATTGAATTTACGTATGAACAGCGGGGGAGTTTACACACAAGATAACTGCATGCAATTCGCTCTGAGGGAACTAGTTCAATTGAAAAATTGAAAGGCTTAATAAAGTAAAAAAAATAGAAGTATTTCGGCTGCAATTTCCCCGAGTTTATTTGAATATTTTTACAACATACAAATTATTCCTTTCATGCGTAACTTTTTCCTAACCATTTTCATGGCGCGGAACGAACAATAGATCATTAATGAAGTCTTTCACGGGCAGTCATGGGGCAGTTAGCCCCCCCTGACGGGCGGTAATTAAGCCAAGCTTTTGCTAAAACTTCACACCGGCTAAATGCACCGCGTCAGCAAACTGCGCTGTTTTCAGTCCTTTTTGATGCCGAAGCTTTTAAGACGGAGTTGCTAATCACTGCCGCTAGGGGCGCTGCTGTGTCGTGAATACAAACGGTTAATAGAATTAAAGGTCAGCGATATCTGAGGCTTGTTATGCTTGTTATTGTTATGCTGGGGAATTTTTCCTCGCCATGAATTATAGCTGGTCATAAAATTAAACTGAAATGTACCACTACTCTCGTATTTTTTTAAGAAGATAAGTTTCCATTGAAAACAAGAGAGTAAACTGATTTAGAATTAACTAGTGTAGAACGGTTTGTAATCATTGTCGTAAATACACAATTTGTACAATTTATTACAGTTCAAACAGTAAACAAACATTTCCAATTAATTTCTAGATGTAAATTGGCTTCTGGAATTTAGGGGATTGTTTGTGTATATTCTATTGGCGTCGGGAAAATTAAAAATAATCTATTTGTTATTATTTAAAAAGTTTAAGATAATATTTTCTATCAAATTCATTTTATCAAAAAGTCGCAATATAAAAGTGAACTGAAAACGTTAATAAATAACAAATAAAAAAATGACAATATTTTATTGTATTAATTAGGTCCCTCTATCGATTTGTCAACAACAGAGAATGGTTTACTGCCCCTTTAAAGTGTAACTGACAGTAAGAGTTGTCCTAATTTCAACTATTGCATGAGAGTGCAGGTTTGAGTATAAATAATTTAGACATTGAAAAAGAAGTTGACCCAAAAAGTGGTGCAAAATATCCATAATATTCAGTTATTCACGCAAAATTATTCATATTATAAAACTCTGTCATTTTTAATTGAACAATATTTCTGTACCAAACTTGTCATGGACATGTTAGGTATAACCCCCACTGTATGTTTATGCAATCATTCAGTCATTTTCTTTAGGTTATAGGATTTGGCAGAATTTATTTGACGACCTAAGATTTTTTGGCATCCTTGCAAAACTTGTCGGTTAGAAGGTGAGACCATTTAAATAAGTAGTTATGAATTCATCGACCTGAAATTTAAGTGGATTATTCAATACGAATTAAAAAATGTAGGAAATGAAGGATTAGTCTTATTAATTTAAAATATTTATATTATTGCAATTTGAAATTTGCGCGATCATATGAATAACCACCGTTAATTCAACAACTAAACTGTGAATGAACATACGAATTATTTTTTCTATGCTTTTGACCTCTTAAAGATAACTCACAAGAAGTTTCATCAAAATCAGAAACCTAAAGTTTTATCTCTTGATTAAAGGTTTAATATATTTATTCACTTATCCCACGCAATATAATAATATAAATAAATGAATTATCTTCGTGCAAGTAGTTATAGAACTTTATATATGCGATATCTGTATGTAAGAAAAAATGCTCACTAAGTTTTCCAAGTTAATGATCCCCGTTCAATTATAAGTATGTCTACCTTACCATATGAAACTAAATGCCATTATTGTACAACTGCCGATAATCTGAGAAGAATCGCCTAATTACATCTACAATTGAAATTAAGAAATTTGAGTATTTATTTTACAGTAATTAGTATTTCTTAAAACTTTAATGATAGGATAGTAGACGAAATAGGAATCTAGTACCTTTAATGATAAGCTAAAGTTAGTTAGCTTGGGAAACAGAGTTAGTTTCATATTTTTAGAATGAAATGCAACAATGGTGTTTACACTGCAATTAGAAATTCTGAAGTATATTTAACGATCAATACGTATAATAATAATAAAATTAAACTTACAGAAGGCAAATCTAATCATGAAAATCGAAAAACACGTTTCATTTAATAGAAACCCAAAAAATTATAGCTATACATCTCATATTGTTATTTAATTGATACTTTCAATGTTTAAAACGCATAACTACCTATTTAGTGATTGTGTTTTGATTTTAAATATAACTACTTAGTTACAAATAGAACGTCTTATTTCAGAAATCCCTAGTATGAACTATGTACTGTATTTTCAATTTGATTGTTGAGGAATTTATGGAAGAGAGATTTATAAGCTTTTTAGTTTTTGAAGAACTGTTTCGTCTTCACGAGGGTCACAGGCTCTCTAGGAGATTCCAAGAGTTGGACCGTAATGACTCTACTGTTGTAGTGCTCGGAACAGACAGTTCGAACTGTAGAGTGATGAGGTCGGTGCCTCTAGAGTTTCTTTGGGTTGTCAGGGCACGAGTAGGTGTGTGACTTTTTAATCGTGAGAGGTAAGTAAGGTGTATTATTTTTCAGAAGATCACCTTCATAAGAACATTTAAATACCGAAATGCTTTAAGATTCTCTCCAGGCTCTGAGAAAAAAAATGAGTTTATTACCTAATATTGTAGAACTAAGGTTATCATTAATCTGCAAACTGCATAAAATTCAGTTCAATATATATTTTTCAATATGTTTTTAAAGTTAATAATAGTTTTTTTGCAACAATTGAGCGAATCACTAATCTGACGCTGAAGAAAGAGATTGTAACCTCTTTGTTTTGATTTACAATTTGAATTTTATAAACAAACTATGCGTTTTTGGCCTTTGCTCAATATATTATTTCTTAAAGTATACAAACGTTTCTATTTCTAGTTTATTTATTTAATTTCTAGTTTATTACAATCAAAACAAATGGTGTATGTTCTTTTTCTTCAGACTGAAAATTAGTAAGTCTGAAGTAAAATAGGTATTGTAGTATTTTGATTATAAAAATCTTTAAAAGCATATAAAATTAAAAGTATGCCATCAAATTTGATGGGGTTTGCAGTAAAATGATAAGAAACATTAGCCTCGTTGAACAAAGCAATAAAAATTTGCTTGGAGGGGACCTTCAATAAATAAATCATATCTTGGGATATCACGAAACTGATCATTCAAATTCTGCAAGAGGTAATTATGTCGTTACATAAGGTAACTTCAGAGTTATCTGACGGTTTCATATTTTCAGACACGTAAGAAAAAATAAAAATTATTATATTCATTTTTCTCGAAATTCTGAACTTCTCTACTATGCAAGCGATACCAATAACATTTATTTTTCGTGAGTTAACGTCTCTTTCAATCTTTTACCTATGGATTTTAGGCAGTCCTTACTCATCGTTAATAATATCAGATTTTGATGAGTAAAAGTCATTCTATAGCTCCTGGAATGAACTGGTTTTTCACCATTCATCCTAAAAACATAGTGCAAAGCCTTCCTTACAAAGTTTCCTCAAGAAACTTCATATAGGCTTGTTCAAATGCATTTTATTTATTTTTTCTTGTGTAATTTATATTCTTATTCCCTTTCTTCAATAAATTATTATCATAATCGAGTAGGAGGAAGTAGGAAGTCCAGACCATCTATACATTCATTTAAGTAAACAAATAAAACCTATATTAATGAGTTAATTACTAGATTAGTTTAGATTCCAATGCAATTTAATATTCATGCCTTACTTCGATTGTTTTTTCACATGATAATTTATATATATTTCCGTCAATGACTACTGTCTATTCCATAGAATTTTCTTTAAAAAAAATTATACTTGTGGAATAAAATGAAATAAATTGATATATTTTAATAGAAGGTAACAATAGGTATGGAGGCACAGAAAAAGAACTTGACTTACAAATTATATTATAAGTTTAGATTACTAAATAGGAAATAGAATGATAAAAATTAAAGTGAAATAGATCACTTCTAGCTAGTGAATGTAGTTACCTAGTTAATATAAAGTAGACGAGTGTGTTCTGACGGAGACTCCACGAGCATAAGAAAAAGGAAAACAGCTGAACTCCTCTATAGTGAATGAGTTAGGATGTAGCCTCAATTGTGAACAGAATTACTTTAGTCGGCCATGAAATGGCCATTGGTTTTCTAAAACTGATGGTAATTCATCGCAGACTAAAGAGAATTGGGTCACTATACGAGGTAGCTACATCTTAACTCATTCACTATAGAGGAGTTCAACTGTATATAAAGTAGAAGTTCATAAACTGCAGGAAAAAAAGATAGAATGAAAACTGATACAAAGTGACGAAGAACTAAGACTTAAAGAACAAAGATAACTTGCTGTATCTAATTAAAACAGCTTCAGAATAATTGATAGAGAATTCAAAATATTATCAGTTACCTATATTGACTAGTGAAATGAGGAATGTTTAACAGAAATTCACTATCATGTTAATTTAACTAAACAATCGTATGTATACTGATCAACTCGCCATTTCTAAATTAGAATACGGAAAAGAAAGGTATATTACATACACATTTTTATTTTAGTAGGGGTTTAACGTCGTGCTTCAGTCATATCGTGACTATTTCGCTGACGTCAAAAGAAAATTAAATACAAGGGACTAGAAGCAGTCAGAAAGGAAAGTGGCTCCATGAACAAAGTCACTTACCACCGTCGGTGACAATGCTCATGGATGCAGAAAAGCTACTCCGTGAATGCAGTCACTTACCATGAATGTGACGAAACGGGACACAAGCACCGGTGGCTGCACTCACGGATGGAAGAGGAAAATGAAGAGGTGATAGTAAGAAGGCTACGAGCCTACCTAACACAAAATCTAAGACCTCGTAGTTGAAGAGCATAACCCTAGCGCTATCCTCTAAAACTGCAAATAGCGTTAAAAAAACGGTAAACATAGTACATTTGAAAAAACAAGGACAATTCATAATCCAAATTACAACAGTTCGAAGACATAGGGACGCCAACCCCCTTCTTTTCCATTCACCTTAAACAGCTTCAGGATAAAGCCCTGGGGTTGTACAAAACGTTGTGAGAAGATCCATGTACAATTTGAACTAAAATCTAGTTAATCTTCTAAAATCTAAATCATCAAAATAAATCAGACATCAATAAAATTTTCATTTTAACAAAAATCAACCTCATCGCTACTAACAATAATTCTATGTTGAAATTTAAGGCACCCAACATAACCCACAGCAACAAATGAGATACTTCAATACAATCTCCATTTTACTTAGACAACTAAATTAAAAGGTATAGCAGTACACTATATTTATAGTGTATATACCGTACACCATATTGTACCAAAACTATACTAGTTGAGGTAGGCACTAGAACACTAGTTTAGCAGGCACTATAACCAGTGAAAAGCTAGGACTACGAAAGTGAATTGAAGAAGTAAAATAGAATAATTTTAGAGAAATAACTAGTGACACTACTCTTTGGTTAGTACACCGGGGACAGCTACTCTATATGAATTTATTTTCAAGTTCTAAAAATTAATTTAAAAAAATTCAAATAATTCACCTAAATTTTTATACAAATAGTAATTGGTTTAAAGAATCATGTGAAGAAAGATTTAAAATCTGTTTACATCAGTGAGCAATTACGATGATTTGATAGTTTTGAGACTTTTATTAGGTAGTGTTTATCACTTGCTATTATCCTGTCCTGTTCATCCTTGAGCAGATATAACAATAATAAAAAACAACTATAACAATTGCAGCAACAAAAACAAAACTTTATGTATCTAATTTCCTTCCAATCTAACTAATTCACTATACCACTTTAGAATAACGTCTCATAACGGGGACACTCATAGCTCTCGGATAGTAGGGAATAAATATAGGTCATGAATAGAAAAATTCTGATAGACCTATCATGACCATCACCCACTTACCGAGAACTGCAACGTTAACCTATTAAATGTCAATTTAAAAAAATCAATCCTACAAAACAGTGAGTGTTCTAAAGATGGATAGAAATCTCTCTTGATAAACTTGAATATAACAAAAAAATCTATAAATTATGGTAAAAATTAATCAGCTAATTATTTAATCTATAAATTATGGCAACAATATTCAAAGCTAGTGTTTCCAGAGCACCGCCATATTGTAACTTGGATAGCTACTTGTAATTGATTTGATTTATAATTGCTTTTATTTTGAGTTAATTAAGAGACGTATAGCTACAAATTAATTAAATTAAGAGTAATGTATAGCTACTTAAAATATTGTTCCGAGTTAGTCAGCAATTAAAAACAGACTAAGAACATTTCCTTTATCAGGATATGTTAAAAAGGGAGTAACTAACTACTCGATCAACATAAGGTTCAAATTAACGAATGTAAAATGATAAATCATTTAAGAATGAGTATTCCTCACCATTCATTGCATGATGAAAAATTATACTTACACAATTAGCTAATGTATTTCAATGATGAAATTCAATAAATCATAATTAGCTATCAGACATAAAGCATTGACAGTGTAAAATAACCATTTGAATATTTTCATTCGGATAGATGACCCCACCCTATGATAGACCACGGCTCACTTAATTACAATTAAGTAAGCCGTGGATAGACAAGATATATTAACTAAGAAGGTATGCTACGGCCTTGGTACAAGTTCAGATTCTTCTGAGCATAAACAAATACGCACATACGAACGTACTTCTGGGACCCTGCAATATTACTTACTCTATATCTAGCTATACAATACAGAAGGTTAAATACTTTTTTCATGGCATCCGTACATTGCACAAACAACCATTGCAAAATCCTTATATACGAATAACAATTTAACCCGCTTTATAGTATATAGCGTATGTAATCTAATATTGCAGGGTCCCAGGATTGCGTTCGTACGTGCGTCTTTCACAACAAAACTGTAAATCATCTTGATATGAACCTGCGCAATACTCTACCTTGTAGTTAATATACCTTGGTGATAGAGTCTTGCCCGTAACTACAATAGATCACGGAGAGACTTCTAATCAGGACTACTCTTTTCCTCCTGTATTGTGTTTTCTTTCAGAGAGTAGATTATCTGTTCTCTCTTAGCCACGCTGTGGAATAGAGGAGTGGCGCCTATACTCAGTCCCTTCTTCTTCGTGTCCAGGTAACAGTCTACAAAGAATCTGTTTGTCTCGTGAACCAACGGGTGTGAGCGGTATTCATCCAACTGAAAACAAATAATTAACCCTTAAAAGACTGACTGGGGAGTTTATGCTCGACAAACCGAATTCATTCAATATATTAACACTATTGGGTAAATCTTGGGTAAATAAAATTTTGCCCTGTACATTGATATGATATTATATGACAAAAAATCATATAATTCGAGCCGCTGGTTTCCTAAATATCATTGTGTAAAGAATCCTCTCAAATTTTGTCAGTCCAATTAGGGTTAAACTATGAATAAAATGTACGAGATAAACTAATATTTGAAATAAATCTAAGATTCATATATCAACAATGAGATAAAATAGAATATATAATATAGATATAGTCTTTAAAAAATATTAGTTTTTTAAAATATTAATTCAACTAAAGAAAAAATAAATTATTTGAAAAATAATGTTCAAAACGTTAACTGCTGCATTGTACAGGGTGTCCCAGAAAAAAATGATACCCAAATTTCAATGGCTGTAATTCAAAAACTATTAAACTTCAAAAAATTAGAAAATCACATTTGGTTTCTGAACATTTTTTCTATCTCTGTACAAAATTCCAGATGAATCGATACAACCGTTTTCTTCAAGCTGCATTTTTAGTGACCGATACTAAAAACCAGTTTGCGCACTTTCAGTAAAATACTTATTGTACATACAATTTTTAATACAAACCTTTCCTTTTCATATTAATGAATAAATGAAACCTTTCTCGACTGAGGTTATCATATAAAAGAGTTTTATGAAGGCTCAAAAAGTAATGAAATTATCACCACCGGTGGTTCACCAGCAATGAGAGAATCAGTTTCGTGTCCACCGGTGTGTCACGCAGCAGTTAACATGTTAATGAAAAATTTTCATCAGATATTGCAGCTAAGCTATGTTGACCTGACTGGTAAATACAATATAACTTTATTATTAAATTATATTGCGTAGCTTTCTCACCTTCATCCACTGGCAGGCTGACAGCTCATTGGTACACATTTTGATTTCAGTGTCTAGAGGCTTCATTTGAACTATGAAGTAAAAATCACAGCACAGGAATGCTGCCTTGTGCATGTGTCTACCAGCCACCAGACTCTCGAACTGACAACTGATGCCTGTCTCTTCCAGCACTTCCCTGGCAGCTGCTACTGACAGATCTTCACCTGGAAAAACAGGCAGTGAGTAAGTTATGACAATACCCGCACATTTACCAGTATACTCCACTTTTGGTAAATACTGAATACACTATTCACATAAGGTTGGTTTAGCAGTCTATGAGGATTCGATAATGACCAATTGTATACTTTTACTAAAAAATAAAACTAACCGCGTGTGGAATTTACCTTGATAGGAATTAAACAGATGAAACACACTGGTGTGATATTTATAAGTGTGAAATATAGCAAGGTGAATTTGCTACAACCTAAATTCTCAGTCCTTCACTCACCCCGTTCCACATACCCCCCAGGGAGCTTCCAATGGGGTTTGGTGTAAAATCTCTCCCTCACCACCAATATTTCATTGGTATCTTCTCTGATGACGAAGGCACCAACACCAACAACTGTGTGAGCATATCTGAAACATTTAGAAAAACGTCAGCTTCAACATGTTTTGTTTATTAGAAAATGGAATCTTTCAGCTGCTACTTAACGACAATAAAAGTTAATGGCACATAAACTATTTTATAATCATGCTATTTATTCATACAAATATCAGTTAAATTATAATTTATTTGAAATACTTTAGAATAACTATTCCTAGGCATAGAACTTAGTTAAATCTGAGCTGTGAAACATTAGCAAAGTATTGGTTTTGAATTTTGAATTAGAAGTACAAATGGCAACATGATGTTAAATTGTTCAAACCATTCATAGAAAAAGGAAAGATATATTTATCACAAGTAGTATAACTCTTACTCAATATATACTAAAGAAATATTGAAAAACATAGAATGAATTTGCTACTTACCTAGGTATGTTGTTCGGTTCATCTTTTGGCAGCCAACTAACCATAGTGACTGTACCTGCAACTGCATGGTGAAAATCAAAGCCATGCTGAAAAAAGAAAGTGTGTGAAACAGATTACAAGACTTCCATATTTGAGAATTATTTTATTAGTACAGTACCTGTTATTGAATCTAAATTTTATTCGACTGTAAGAATGTATTATGGATAAACATATTCTGATTAAACAAAAAAAAATGTCTCTCAAAAGCCGAAATATAATTTTCTTTGAATAATTAATTTCAATATTATTGTGGCCCGTAGTCTTGATATTTAATATATTTTTCTTAATTAAAGTGTGACACAGGGACAGACGGACGGACGCGGCACTTATTATAGTATAGATTATTATGGGAATTTAATTAGCATTTTGTGGATTTTTTTAGGCATTATAGCAACTAGCTATATTATTAACAGCAAATTTTCTAATGCTTTGATAATAGAGAGCCTTGCACTCACCTTAGCTAGCACAGGCACCCAGTGTGAGTGACTTATATCTACAATGAACCAAACACCTCTGATACCATTTGATCTCCATGCAGAGAGAGAATCTGAAGAAATGAGAAAGTTAGTTAAATAATTTAAGCACATATTCATAATGAAAAGTGAAAAGAAAAATTATGCATCATTAAGATATAAGCTATAAGGACAAACAAACAAGATATGAGCTGAGGTTCTTGTTGAATCATGAACTTCAATTATTATTTGAACAAGGAATTATAATTTAACAAATTGCATAGGTAATGTAGCTAAATAATATCTTCTATAATTCATCATTGACAGAACCAATTTTACACAATATGTAAATAAACCTCGTAGTTGAGGAGCATACTACTACTGTTATCCTCTAAAACTCCAACTAGCTTTAAAAAATGATAAACATGGTAAAGATGAGAAAAGACAATACAAAATCCAAATTTACAATATTTTGGCGCACCATAAGTAGTGTTATATTTTCAATTATATTGCATTATTTTTTTGTTCTATACGAATTGAATACCAAAATATACAGCTGTATAAATAAAGCTGTAGAAATAGTTGAGTTTCTAGGAATAAAATAATAAAACTATGCTATATCTCACTCGTTAGGCATTTTTCAAAAGTAGTCTCATCATGTGGTTCCATTGTAGAGTTGATTGTGATGCCATGGTATCTGTCTGTTATTCCCTGCAAAAGAAAACTAATGAGAAGGTAGACTTAGATAGCTTGGAATCTAAATTAGAAAATAGTAGCTAAGTGATTATCAACACAGAATATAAAGGCTATGCTAATATTAACATAATGGTTATAAAAACTAAAGTCTTACAGCATGTTTGATCATGATAGAACCAAGTTAGAATATTATTCCTGAAGGCTGAATAAAAGTACCCACCTCAAATGAAGTGGCAGGAGAATCTAGAGAATTTGAGTTTGTAGACATGTTTTGATGTTGAGAGATGAGAGAAAAAGAGGATTTTCTTGATGTTGAAGAAGGCTTGGTACAGAAATGGTACTTACGAGCAGTCACAAGATAACTTGTTGAGATGTTAATATTCCTGACCAGCCTAGAAAAGATAAGATTATGATATACTATGATATAAAGATAAGAATTAGATATCAACCTAAATCTGAACAGAATGATGCGATAAGACCATGTTATAGAGTATGTCAGTTAAAGTCAATTAATTGTCTTGCATTTCAATTAGTCAAGACTCAGATATGTGCAATTGAATTTAAATTAATTAAATCCTATATCCCATGTTAATTTTGGATTGAAATCTTCAAAATGAGCCAAAATTGGCTTGGATCAGAATTTTTGAGAAAATTTGGGTTAGCTAACAATTATCTTGTAGTTTGCCAGCCTACTTTGAAACATGGTAGTGAGAATATCTATTTATAAAAAATCAAGGTCTCAAAGATGACAGCTTTAGACTTGAATTAATTAATTACTTGAGCTTGATTTCTCTTCTCAGATCTCAATTATTGAATAGTATGTTCAACAATTGATAAATTCAATTGAATATGGTAGCTAAATTCAATACCTTAGTAAATGGTTCAGATAATAACTTAAAACACTCTGGAAAAATAGATTTTTTCTTTTTTGATAAATTGATTAGCTTCTAAGCTTAGAAGCTACCAGTCTCAGTCTGAAAAGAATGTCTCCACAGACCCAGGATTTTTTTGTTGAAATTGAGATTTGGGCACAGCAAATAACATTGGAACATAGGACTTGGGCGCATCTCGCCGCAGGATTAATCCTAAAATCCTGCTATACTTTTAAAACTAGAAGGCTGAGCTACAGACTACAGTTAGCTACCTACTTCCTAGTATTTCTTCTGCAAAATATGGAACATTTTTCTAAGATTCATGCCAGTCTGAAAAGTATAACAGGATTTGACTTTACCAGTTCCACACTGTTCCTGCAGTTTTGGTCTGTTTGGCATGTAACAAATTGTGGCTACTCTGGAAAATACCATAAACTAACAGATGAATTTTAGAGGCTAAATGCTGCAGATTATACAGTTACTATTAATTTATTACTGTATTTTAAGGTTTGCAGAGTAATTAATTGATCAGAAAAGACCACATTTTCAAGAGTGGAAGTGTGGCAGGCATACAAAGTGTGGGGTCACTGTGGGCCTGTGTTGCAGAAATGCAGACTGGTTTGGAGACGTTCTTAACTTTTTTGAGGGAAAATATACCTTTGCTGGCTTTGCAGACACAGCAGACTGAGCCAGAGTCCAGACTCTTGGAGTCTACAGCCCAGGGTGGAAAAAAAACTCTTCTGATTGACTAGTAACTGTGTTAGAAATTTATCCTAAAGACAACTCTGCAGCCAAGTAATAATGCTGTCCAAACTCGCCATTTTAATGGCGAGTTTGTGACAGTTATTTTGAGCCCTTCAATTGCAAATGGCGAGTTTTATCTATTTTTCTCCTATGCTACAATCCATGTTTTAAAGTATGGACAAAGTCGCCACAGACGCCACTGCCAGTTTGTATTTAGTGCACTGAACTCCTGACTTTTTTAAAAATCTGAGAAATAGCTGCCAACATTTTTCATCAATTTGTCTAGTCCTCCAACATTTTTCCAGTTTCTCCTCCAAAAATTATTGGTAATATAGGAATTAATAGCCACTCTGGAAAATACCTTAGACTAATAGATGAATTTTAGAGGCTAAATGCTATGGATTATAAAGTTCACATTAATTTATTGCTGTATTTTAAGGTTTGCTAAACTCCAAGGACAAACAGAGTAATTAATCCATCAGAAAACACAACTTTTTCCAGAGTGGATTAATAGCTAAATATCCTCCGACATTGCAGGAATTTTTTTATTAGAGAAATTGAATATCTCCCGACATATCATTGGAATTTACCACTAAATACAATTATACAATCTGGGTCACCAGTATATTGGCGACTTAAGAGGGGTTAAATGAGTTGAAAAACATGTAAATAACAAGTAAATCACTTCCAAAACAGTCTCAAGAGATGCACATGCATCAGACTAAGAGCATAAACTGCACAATGATGTTTCCAAGTGTAAAATCTTTAGTATAGAGTCAAATTTCTCCTTTAAATTATCTTAAATGTGACAACCTTTTTCCATTTTCTCACTAAACTGGTGACTTTCCTGCCACACCTTGTAACCCAGTCTGAAAAGAAGGTCACCTCAGACACAGGATTTTTTACAGAAATTGTGATTTGGGCGCAGCTAATAACATGGGAAGATAGGAATTAAATAGGACTTGGGCGCAGGATTAATCCACAAATCCTGCTATACTTTTCAGACTGGCTTGTAACATGGGCAACAATGTTATTTTGGAGAGAATTTATAAAAATTTGATCATTTTGGAGAGAATTTGTTGAATTTTGGAGAGAGCTGGAGAGACAAATGGCAAGTTTATGAGACATACTATTTTACTTGGCTCTGCAGAAACTTCACATTATCTTTTTTAACTATGTAAAAATCTGTTATATATTTCATAATATTTGAAAAAATTGAACTCTGCATGCTATAGCTATGGTCTATAGGTATAAGGTACCTACATGATTTCAGATTTACTAACACCCCAGTCTGTATTTGGAATTTGGTGCACAAAATCCCACTGACTTTTTCAAAAAGCTGGAAAAATCCACCATGAATTTCTTGTAATTTGGCTGATCCACCAACATTTTACCCATTTTTCCACCGAAAATTAATAGTAACATAGGAATAAATAGCTAAAAATCCACTGACTTTGCCAGAATATTATTTTCAATGTATTATTATGGATAAAAATTCCATCGACAAGCCACTTTGGAAAATAGCTTAGGCTAACAGATGAATTTTAGTCTTTAGAGGCTAAATCCTGCGGATTATACAGTTCCCATTAATTTATTAATGTATTATAAGGTTTGCTAAACTCCAACAGAGTAATTAATCCATCAGAAAGGACCACTTTTTCCAGAGTGGACGACAAGTCGGCGAGATTTACCATGAAATACAGAGTTGCGTAATACCAACTACCAAGCAGGGTTAATGATGTTAATCATTAATAAACTACGCGAGCGGCGCTGCGGCGGTTGAGTAATCATGACTCCATGAGTAACTCTGTTGGAATTTGTGTCTTACACTCTACAGTCATCTGGAAACAATTTTCTAATGAATTCCTATGTTGACGTGTAATTATAAATTATTGGAAACATTTTACAGAATTAGATCATTTTGAAAACAGATTTGAAAATTTTTGGAGACAAATTGTCCTCAAAATAAAATATTGGAGACAGATTTGCATTTTGCCCCACCTGTGAGTTGTGAGTTGTGACTTGTGAGTGTGACCTTGGCTTTGCAGTAAATTGCAGACTGATCTGAATGATTGAATCCAAATTCCAATTAATTAACTTTTAAATTAAACTTTAAAAGTTTAAGCTATTAACTGACTCAACAGTAAACTGACAGTGACAAACTCTATATTCTAAAACAAAAAAAACATGGCAATGATTGAATAAATTAATAAATGAAATAAATTTTTAGAGCTCTCAGCTCAGCTGCAGAGTGCACTGTGCAGGGCTGAGAGCCAGTCTGCAGAAACTGATAAAGTGTTCGTAGAGATCTCTTATTTTATTCGTAGCAAAATTAATGTAAATATAGGGATTAATTCAAAAGTGTTCGTAGCAAAATTAATGTAAATATAGGAATTAATTCAAAATTGTTCGGAGAGAATATCCCAAATATCTCACATATTCTGCAGACTGGGCTGAGAGCAGTGCTGGCAATTTGGCAAACTGCTGACTTCAACTCTTTCAAGTAAAATCAATAAATATTATTAACTAAAGTTCAGTCTAAAGCTATAGGATAGCTAAACAGACCAAACTGTTTAGAACTTTGGACTAAAAAGTAAGGTTACCAAAGTCAATACTCGGTTGTCATGGTGATTGCTTAAATGTGTATGTGACTTTGACTTCTTAGCTACCAACTGGCAACTCTTACCTCAAAAGTTCCCTCATTTATGTTCTTGACTGTGATAGAATGCACAAATTAAGGTAGCTATGATTTAGTTACTCAATCTGTAGCAAATTATTTTTCTTAATACTCATAGAAATAGTAGGCTAGCAGCATGAAAATATAAAAACAGTATGAAATTAGAAAAATTCTCACTCTCTAATTTAGTGCGAAAGGCCTAAAACTCGGAAATTTCATTCGGGTTATTGAACCAGAAAACATCAGACGATTGGGATCACAGAACATTGAATAAAGACCCGTTTACACGCTACGATAAATTGAAGCGATTTGTCGTAATGAAGAGATTGTTGCAATTTATCAGTAAGTGTAAACAGGTGATCGTAGCGATTTATTGGAGTTTGAATTGGATTGTGTTCCAAACAGGGTTCCAATAAATCGTTGCAATCTAACTCAATATATAATGGTAAACACATTCCAAATGCAGACCATCATAATGATTCGTCCATTATGGCTAGTGAAAAATAAAGATATTGGAGTAAAAATCGTTGCGTGTAAACACTGTCTCAATCATCTGATAAATTGTTGCGATCTCTGTGCTCAATAAATCGCTCCTATTTATCGTAGCGTGTAAACGGGCCTTAAGAAGAAGCTCAGATCGAACGTGTACACATGGTGTACACAGTCGTAAAATTTCAACCAATCACGTCCATTGATCGCTGATCGACGTCACTATAAACACTCTCTCGAAAACAGTTTGAGCGTGCATTCTACCTCAGCTCATTATCTTTGCTGGGAGTCATATCTTCCTACCAAATTATGTACACGATTATCTATATTCTATAGCCCAGCTACTAAGCAATAATAAACTAATCTTCTTTGCAACAAACACAAATTGACACCATTTCGTTTGTAATACGCTTTCAAAATACGGACTCAAACAGAACTGGTGAAACGAAGCCTCTGATTGGCTGAGTGGCTCTAGTTTAAGTGACGTCACTGTAAACGGCACTCAAGAGTAACATAATGGGATCTACACTTCTTCTTCTTCTATTCAATGTTCTGTGATTGGGATGCTGAGTAGGTACCAATGTATTTTGTCATCTAGACTGATGATTAATTTTTATCTTTGCCGATTGTCTCAAATCAGAGGACACCCAGGAAACTCACATACAAAGGTAAGCAAGCAATATATATCAAAATAGTCACAGCAGAGCAATCAAACAGCCAGAACAAATCCCACCCACGTGTTTTGAAAGCTTCCAAGTAATTTATTCGTTTATTTCTGCTGCTTATATGTGTATTTTATAGTCTCTATTTTGAGAGACTGTTAACTATTTTTAAAAATATCTTTCTTTAAATCAATTCAACCTTTACCATATTCTTATTGCCATCGCAGATTATTAGGTACATTCGAAAATTGCGCAAGGTTTTATTTTAAGCGGCATTATTTATTCATTTATCATCTTGTTACTCGCATAACACAAAAACACTTTGACCAAATTGCTTGAAAATTGGTTTGACGATTGGTCAATGTCCACGAACCATCTGGTATAATTTTAGGAGCGATCTGATCAAAGGTCAAGGACAACTTGACAAGTTATTTTCAATTCAATAACTCCAAAAGTTTTCAAACTAAATTTCCTGAAATTTGATGGGACGATTGGTCAATGTCCAGGAACTATGTGGTACAGTTTGGGATCGATTTAGTCAAAGGTCAAGGTCATTTATAACTCAAAAGGTATTTAACCAAATTCCCAGAAGCTTGGTAGAACAATTGGTCGTTATATCCAGGAACCAGCTTATTAGATTTTGAGAGCGATCAGGTAGAGGGTCAAGTTCATTTTTAACTCGAAAAGTATTCAACCAAATTTCCCAATATTTTGGTAAGACAATAAGAAGATAGTCATTATCCTGGAACCTATTAGTTATATTTTGGGAGCGATCGGATTAAAAGTCAAAGGTCAAGCTCAAGGATCATTTATAACTCAATGAATTACTCAAAAAGTAATCAACCAAATTGCCTGAAATTTTGTGGGACCAGGAACCAGTTTATTCAATTTTGGGATTAAACAGGTTGAAGGTCAAAGTCATTTATAAGCGGTGGCGAAGCTATGCGCTCTATGAATGATCGTCATCTAGTTGAGTATATATTTTTTATTTCAAAAAAGCAAACGAGATATAAGATGTAATTGCCGGACTAATGAGACGTCGGATTAATAGGGTGTCGGACCAATAGAGTGTTGGACCAGTGAGAAGTCCTCCAAAAGTTCAACCCTCAATCAATGGTCAATACCTAATATACAATTCAATCATGGTCAGCTGTCAATATTCAATCAAATAGCTTACAGGTAATTTGTTCAAATTAGACTATAGTCAGGGTTCTATGAAAATGGTAAATGGATAGCTTTATAGATTCTTGAATATGACTCAATTGTTATTAATAATCCTCATTAATTTCGGCAATTATTGTGTAGTAAATTAATAATTATGAGTAGGTATAATTAATAATCCAATATATATTGCTGTAATTCAGGGAGCAAGTAAAAATAACGGACCAGAAATGAACCAAGTAAAAATAACGGATCAGAAAAAAATACATTCTTTAAGTTTTTGTAAATATACAACATAATAAATTATTATATTAATAAATTATAATTATACATATGTTGACTGTAACAAAAATTATCCACTGCCATTGATTATAAATATCATGCAGATTTAAGATTTCATTAATTAATCTACGTATCCATGGTATCAATATATTATGCATATTATCTAAGGATGATGAATATGTAGAATCATGCAGATTCAATGACAGTGGCCACATTTTTGGTGGACGCAGTGTATTAATGATATAAATTATATTAGTGATATAATACATCGTAGTAATATGCACGAATCACAATCCATTTTAATGTTGTGAAGAAAGGAGTAATTCTTGAGGTATGGTATATGTAGCTATATAATTCCAAAAAATTATTCCAATATGGCAATATTCCACTTATTGTTTAAATATTAAGAATTTAACCAAGTCCAAGTAAAGATAACAGACCAGAATTTAACCAAGTAAAGATAACGGATCGCAATTTAACCAAGTAAAGATAACGGACCAGAATTTAACCAAGTAAAGATAACGGATCCTAGTGCGTTATCTTTACTTGCTCCTATATAATTCTGTATAATTTAGTGTAACTATGATTAACCGCTGTATTTGTTCAGGGGATGGAGGTGCAGTTAGGTGATATTAAAGAGCTGAATATACGAAAGTTGGAGGAAGTAATGAAGTAACAAGCGTACACTCATATAAAGAAGAAGATGAAAATAAAGGTAAATAAAGGAACCGGAAAGCTGGAGTCCAGGTGGATGAATGATAAGATCAGAAAAGAAGTAAAATTGAGAAGGAATTATAACAAAATAACATAGAATAGCACAATTAAGGTGGAGAAAAGAATTTATTGTGGGGAATGTACCTGAATCAAAAAAGGAAGGTACAGAGAGAGGTCTTGGAGGCCAAATCAAAATATTAAGTGAAGATATCTAAAGAAATTTGACAGGATAAAGGTAGGAAGAAGATGTGGGAAATGATCAAGAAGCTGAGGGATGACAGGAGTGGTGAGGGAGTAAAGTCAGATTTATTTCTAGATGGGCAGGTTGTTGATGAGGAGCTGGAGAGTGAATGCATGATGGACTATTGGAGGAGTTATAAGGGAGAACCGGGAGCACTCGGACACTTTTGGGGATAAATGAATAATTCGTAAACTAATTCGGGTTTAACTATGTAAATATTTCTGCATGTAGATAAATCATTTTACTTCAATTTTATTAAGACTGTTTTACAGTTTAAACCTTCATTCGAAAGTTATAAGACAAATTGTAAGAGAGGTTCAAGTGTCCGAATGCTCCTTCCTAGAGGGAGACTTCGGACCAGCTGGGAGGATGATTCGGATACCATAAAAATGGTTAAAACATTGGAAATTTGGGAAATTAAACGATAGGATTGAATTCGGATCTATCTACTAATTTAATTGAAATAAACCATATATAATGACTGGTTATTCACAGTAATAATTCATCGTATTTGAAATTTTATCATAATAATATTATTGTAATGATTGATCATCATCTCCCACAAAATATAGATAGCCTATGAGTAATCACTGTGAAATTATCCTTATATTTAATAGCTAAATATCAAAAACAAATGGTAGGTATATTCTATATCCTTTTACTTTGGGTATAACTATTTCCATTTTCTTGGAATTCACCAAAATTAGTAAATTACATCTTAAATATTTCATCGAATGCTTAAAGTATAGTCCGTAAGTGTAGATCTTGTTACACATCTAATTTCAGCAGCTTTTCTGACAGATAAACATTTTTGGAATTTATCAAATGTTTTTTCTGTACTTTCTTTATTACGGACTCTATCAGTTTTCCTTTTAAAATGAAAAAGATGAATACGATCGCCAAACTGTCAAATAAAGACACTAATATTAAAAGTTGCAACTAATCTTATAAACGAATGCTATGCCAATTAAAATAGTTCAGAATGTCCTTTTTAATAAGAATTACTTCAATAAATTGTAATGGTGAACTGAATCGGATACAGAGGGAAGGTTCGGACACCGTCCGAACTAACCTAAACAGAAGTGCCCGAACCTTCCCAAATGACAATTAAAAATTAAAAATATCACCATTTTTCTAATTTCATTTGTAATATTTTTTTAACACACCAAACATAACATGAAATATTGATATAATTCATACCTTTGAGATTGAAAATCAGTTTCGTATTCATATAGTCCATACACGATCCAATTGAATCACGAAAAATTACATCAATATTGAAGAAAACAGTAAATTAAACCTTGGGGGTAAAATACTTCATCTCCGCACTGGATCTTTCAAAAAGCTGACGGTTAACCCCTCGCACACATTCAGTTGCAATAAGAGGTAGTTCCAACAATTATAAACATGTTTAAACGACTTGTCTAAACTATCCCTCTGTCCGAATATTCCCGGTTCTCCCCTATATCAAAAGAAAGAAAATGTAATGAGGGAAACATGGAGCAGAAACCGTAGGGATTACTGTGAAAAAGGGAGTGAAGGTATTCAAATGAGGAAAGAGTAGAGGATTGATAATAATCATATGCTACATAGAATCACCAAGGGTGATGGTGGGAAGAGTGAATAAATGGATAAAGAGGGTGGTTTTTACAGGGGAAGAAATGAAGAAGAATATCTTGAAAATTAAAAATGGTAAACAAGGGGATTGGATAATCTAAAGGTGGAAATATATAAAAGCATTGGGTAGTAGTGAGGTGTGTATGGAGAAGATGAGGGAGGTGTATAATGAATTAATGGAGGTGGGGTTTGGCAGATATTGAGTGGAAAGTATCGAAAACATGCATGATACCAAAAACCAAGAAACCTTCAGCTAAGGAACACAGAACTATTGCTCTCACCACAGTAGGATATAAGATCTTCATGGGCCTTCTGAAGGATAGGATGGTGGAGCAGGAGCTGAGCGATATAAGAGTGAAATCTCTTTCGAGCGGATTCATGAAGGGGAGGAGACTGGAGGAAAAGACGTTTATGTTGTCGCAGGTGGTGGAGGTGTGTTTCCAGATGAAGAGGGAGTTGTAGGTGGTGGCTGTTGACTTCAGCAAGGCTTTTGACAGCGTGGAAAGAGGAGCCCTAGTCGGAGCATTGTTGAGGTTTGGGTGTGAACCGAGTGTGATTGATGCTGTGTATATGTATGAGGGGGATAGAACCAGAATTTATAGGGAGGGAAAGGAAATAGGAGAGTTGGAGGTGCAGTGTGGGATAAGACAATTGTGTACGGGGTCTCCGCAGCTGTTCCTGACGATAGTCAGCCAAATAATAGAGGATGTGCTGAGGGCTGGAGGGGGATACAGCAGTGGATTTATGTGACTACCGATAATCATTTATGCCGATGATGGGTTGATTTTGGCAAGAAGCAGGGTGGAGGAGGTGAGCATGCTTGGGAGGTTGGAAGAGATAAGTGGGAGATATGGGCTGAGTATTAACAAAGAGAAGAGTTACTGTATGATTTTAATGATGGAGGGGATAGTGGGGTAAATTTGGGAGATGTGAGGTTGGTGAAGGAAATTAAGTATCTGGGAATGAAAATTAATAATAGCAGAGTTTGTCTCAGAGCACATAAAGTTGAGAAAATAAACCTCGCAAGGAAGATGGTCAATGTGACTTATGGTGTAGTAGCGAGAGCATGCCAGAGGATGATGATGGGGAAAACGTTTTGGAAAGGTGCAGTTTTGCCGAGGGTATTGCATGGAAGTGAAACGGTGGTTTGGAACGTGGGAGATTTGGAGAGCATTCAAAGGTTAGAAAATGAAGTTTGGAGGAGAGTGTTGAGAGCCCCGGATTATACGCCGGTGGTGACTCTACAAGGAGTGGTTGGAAGCTCTTCAGTAATAGCTAGAGACATGAAAACTAAAATTAAGTTTGCCAGTTACCTGAGGAGATCGGAAAATGGCATAGCAAGAAGAATAGTGGAACAGTTTGGAGAGGAGGAAAGAGAGGTACGAAGTGGAGTAGGAGAGTGGAGGGATATTTAGCGGAGATAGGATTGGGGTGGGGGGGGTGAGCTAGGTTGAGGGGGAAGAAATAACAAGAAGAGTGATTCAGTGGGAGGAGACAAGATGGGAGCGGTGATATCTATGACAAATTAATGGTTGGAATTTCGTGCTGTTGTTTGGGGCGAGGGGCAGAGATGGGCGGGAAAGTACTTCCCAAGTACCAAGTAAAAGTACTAAGTAACAAGTAAGTACTTCAAGTACTACTTGAAGTACTTTTTAAAAAGTACTTTGAATAATTACTTAGAAGTACTTTTTACAAGTACTTGTTACTTTCCAAGTAAAAAGTACTTTGCAAAGTACATTTTTTCCTTTCAGTCAAGAGATTTTTAAAAGATTAGTTCTAAAATCTCCACAAAATTATTTCATTTTCACATCAAAACTGTATTAACAGCAACTGGATAAAAACTAGAGTTTGAAGAGGTCAAACAGTAGAATCGAAAACTAAGACTGTAAGACATTGTATACTTTTATGTGGCGGTGAATATTTATATATTCTGACATACGATCATGTATAGAGACTATGAGTTATATTGACCAATTTAAGTACATTGAACATAATTATTTTGTGATACCTAGATATCACAACCAATATTTACCAAACACATTGACGAATTATAAGCGTGTGGACGTGTACAGTGAGTTACTGTGATAATGTACTATCAGAGTAAAGAGTCACTGTGATGATGTAATATCAGAGAAAAGAGTCCTTGTGATGATGTACTATCAGTGAAAAGAGTCACTGTGATGATGAACTATCAGAGAAAAGAGTCACTGTGATGATGAACTATCAGAGAAAAGAGTCACTGTGATGATGTGCTGTCAGAGAAAAGAGTCACTGTGATGATGTACTATCAGAGAAAAGAGTCACTGTGATGATGTACTATCAGAGAAAAGAGTCACTGCGATGATGTACTATCAGAGAAAAGAGTCACTGTGATGATGTACTATCATAGAAAAGAGTCACTGTGATGATGTACTATCAGAGGAAAGAGTCACTGTGATGATGTACTATCAGAGAAAAGAGTCACTGTGATGATGTACTATCAGAGAAAAGAGTCACTGTGATGATGTACTATCAGAGAAAAGAGTCACTGTGATGATGTACTATAAGAGAAAAGAGTCACTGTGATGATGTGCTATCAGAGAAAAGAGTCACTGTGATGATGTACTATCAGAGAAAAGAGTCACTGTGATGATGTACTATCAGAGAAAAGAGTCACTGTGATGATGTACTATCAAAGAAAAGAGTCACTGTGATGATGTACTATCAGAGAAAAGAGTCACTGTGATGATGTACAATCAGAGAAAAGAGTCACTGTGATAATGTACTATAAGAGAAAAGAGTCACTGTGATGATGTACTATCAGAGAAAAGAGTCACTGTGATGATGTACTATCAGAGAAAAGAGTCACTGCGATGATGTACTATCAGAGAAAAGAGTCACTGCGATGATGTACTATCATAGAAAATAGTCACTGTGATGATGTACTATCAGAGAAAAGAGACACTGTGATGATGTACTATCAGAGAAAAGAATCACTGTGATGATGTACTATCAGAGAAAAGAGTCACTGCGATGATGTACTATCAGAGAAAAGAGTCACTGCGATGATGTACTATCAGAGAAAAGAGTCACTGCGATGATGTACTATCATAGAAAATAGTCACTGTGATGATGTACTATCAGAGAAAAGAGTCACTGTGATGATGTACTATCAAAGAAAAGAGTCACTGTGATGATGTACTATCAGAGTTAACAGTATAAATTATTAGTTTTTAAATTGTAAAGTAAATGTACTTTGTACTTGAAAGTACTTTAAAAAGTACTTGGTACTTGTACTTTGAAAGTACTTTTTTATTTGCGTACTTGGGCAACCACTTCAAGTACATTGAATTACGAGTACTTGTACTTAGTACTTAAGTACTTTCGATGTACTTTTCGCCCATCTCTGGCGAGGGGTAACACGTTGAGACTGGGATGGAGGGAGAGGTTTGTGAGTGGGAGAGTGGAGTGTCCGTTGTGTAGGTTGGAGGAGGAAGACTTGGAGTACTTAATTCTGGTCGGGTGTGGGAGGCTGAAGGGGTTGAGGGAGGGTTATGGTGTCAGAAGTGTGAGGGATTTTCTGAGGTTCTGGGGGTTGGAAGTGGAGGTTGTTAATGGATATATTAAGAATGCCTGGGATGAGAGGAAGAGATTGATAGGAATAGCGTAGCATAGGTAATGTGTAGGGAGGCGTTGCGAATACCATTATCCTGAAAAGACACTCTGTCGGAAGGACAGTCTCTGGAAGGTGGAGCGTCATCAAGTATAAAGTAAGTAAGTGTTATTAAATGTAGATAAGTAATTACGGTTTTCATTCATGAAAGTCATGAAACCAAAACTTTAACAGGAACTTACCTGTGTTATTTTACGGAATACTGTATGTATTACAATTTGACTTTAAAAAAATACATTTTAGGCAATTACATATAATCTATATTTTGTAGTGTTGGCCATTAAAACCCGCTTTCTGTTTTCCTTTGATTGAAATAATAAATACAAATAAATTTATATATTCACCTATGTATATACTTATACTCATTAATGTCGAATCTAAGTAAAAATTAGTTTTCTCTTTCTTTTATATACTCACATGATTTTATATTTATTAACTTTTTCCAATATTAAATAGTATGATGCAGTCATCATACTGATTGCATCATTAGAGCATTCAAAAACATCTGCCCAGTAAACATTACAATGTTGGGCCAACGTTGGCCCAATTCAGAACGAAACTCTGGGCCAACGTTGTCATGCCGGTATTGGTGTATTGAGCCATTAAAGGCCCGACGCTGGCCCATCTCACAGATGTCCACCAGCACTGAACAGTATAACCACGTATAAACGACTTATTAAAAAAAAAATAGAATAGATACCAATTAAAACTCAAATCTATATTAGTTTACCAATGATATTTTAACCAAATAACAATATTTTTATTTAAAATTGAATAGAAAGTATAATTTTCAATGTGAATAATTATTTCACTCGGATAATAACTTTTCATACTAAATGTATGAATTAACTAGCGGCCAAGCTCACTTTTATGAAGGAAATAAATAAGGTGTTAAATTAATAATTTATGGGATATCAGGCCTATTTATACAAAATTTCCAGAAACGGCTACAATTTCAAAGATATACTTAATTGATGATATTAAATTGGCTTTTTGGTGTGATTAAAGTTGTGAGAGATCGTTTGCACCTATTTTCTCTGATTGTCTGTCGATAACTGACAAATAGAACTGGTAGACCAGTATATAATAAATATATAGTGGTAAATCGCAAAATCACTGGATTAGTTAACCAATATTCCCCTTCATTGGGCCAGTGTATTTTGGCAACCGTTAGCCCAATGTCATTTTCATTGCATTGGCCCAGTGCATCATAACACTGCCCAGCAAACATAGTCGTGTCAATTATATTTCTAAATGATACAACGTGCTCTACACTTTTGATGTAGAAAAAAGAAACAAAGCGATCCCTCTGCATCGTTTAGATAAATAAAAAAGAGATATAAACGAAATACTTTTAGTAATGGAAAAACATATCAATACTCTTCCTAAATGATGCATAGAAACGAAAGCGTTTTAGTAACGAAATAGACAGCAAATTCGATGTCAAATATATATCTATATTGAAGATACATTTTCTGAAGAAAGTTAAAA
This sequence comes from Caprella mutica, assembly GCA_947561585.1. Taxonomy (NCBI): domain Eukaryota; kingdom Metazoa; phylum Arthropoda; class Malacostraca; order Amphipoda; family Caprellidae; genus Caprella; species Caprella mutica. The sequence goes on along the minus strand of CANNZV010001831.1, from coordinate 26,052 downwards.
TATCGAACTGTATTTCTTACCTTCATCTACTTTATTACATAGATTGCAATTTACATTTGGGGGCATATCAATTTTATTAATGTTATACATACAAATAAATGGGGAGATATGAAGTGATGTGTCTGGGTATCGAACCTGGGACATGCAGTTCTGGGCTCTGGATCGCTACCACTCTGCCAATCTGGATAAATTTGATAAAAAAAAATTTATATACACTCAGGCCTAAGCTTTATTAAAAGTGGTAATTATTTTGAGATATATCTCGAAATGATTACCGTTCGCAGACATAGAAAACGGAGACAAGTTTTCCGTGATTATTTCAGGCATCAATGTTATTAGAAGCAATTGGTTCAGAAATTCAACATGTCCCGTTGAATTAACTGTATTTAACTTTAATTTTCAATTGGTATCCATGATACCAATTAGAATAGAAGTTAAATGATAATTATAATATTTTCTTTTCTGACGTGTCCGAAATTGTAAAACCAACCAATAACTTGGAACTTAGTACTCTACTACCTAAAATATTTCATTGAGCATAAAATGTCTGTTTGTTCAATGTAACACAATAATTATAGAAATCCAAGTAGGTATCTATTTAATACTAACCTATACTGAGTGAGAGTTATCTATGGATGGATTTTAAAACCTTTCATAAATTCACGACCTTAAACTTTCATCACAGTCACAAACACTGAAGCACTGTTTAATAATAGGCTTACTTAGAATTGTAACGCACAAACAAATTTTCTTTCATTATAACTCATAGAAAATTACAATATGAGATGCATATTCAAGAAGTGACAATTATAAATATATATTCCTTGTTACTTTTCCTAGATTTAATTACCGTTTGGTAATTAAACTGAGTCATGATTTGGTAATTAAAGCGGGGCCTAACTGTACTGGTAGGCCCCGCTTTTATTTTAAAAATCACAACTCTGTCTTATTACGAATGGTAATAACAGCGAAGTAGAAATATACAGGTGTATGTCAAGAATTTATATAATTGTAACTTGTTGAAAATTTTATTTTCTATGAGCTCGAATTGAAAAACCGTTTTGAGGACACAACTAACTTATCGTAAAGATGAAAGTTCTGTGATGAAAGTGAATGAATCAAAAGCATTAAAAATATAACCATCCCAGCAAAAATAGTCGTGTCAATTATATTTCTAAACGATACAACGTGCTCTACACTTTCGATGTAGAAAAAAGAAACAAATTGATCCCTCTGCATCGTTCAGATACATTTGTAGATTAGCGATGCAACACTCAAATAAATAAAAAAAAGAGATATAAACGAAAGCGTTTTAGTAATGGAATAGACACCAAATGCGAGACAAAAAATCATATCTAATTTGAAGTTATTTGAAAACTGTTTCGATGGATTGTTGATACCATTATACTGTGTCAGAACTCTTTCTAAATGACGCATAGAATCTTCATTTTTCATTTCTAGAATAGTAACCCAAAAGAGACATCGCATCGTTTAGATACATATTTAGATTAGAGATGCAACACTCAAATAAATAAAAAAGATATATAAACGAAAGCGTTTTAGTAATGCAATAGACACCATATCGATATTAAATGCACATACATCTAAATTAAAAATATTTATTACCTGATACAGATATTTATATTGATACCGATATACAGTATTCAGTACTCTTTCTAAATGATATTTCACTTATTGTTTCTAAATAGCAACGATAAAGAAAAATCTGATCTTTCAAATACATTTTCGGTTGGCGATGCAACACTATTCTGATCATAAATGGAGAGATTTTTATTTTTTTAAACTATCTTCATCAAGACAATGAACAATAAAAAAAATAAAAGATTAGCTTCTCTGTTCTACGACCATGGCTCCGACCATCGCCAATGGTAGTGGCCTCCAACCGACTGTGACGTGCTTATAGCAGCTAGGTTACAGGGCAACATCCAAACTGCGGTTATCATACTTCTCTTTGACTAACGTCAGGATACTGAAAGCATTGCCCCTCTGAACTGCCAAACCAACTCTCTGCTTAGGTATCTACTCTAAAACGGAATTACGTAATGTAATATATATCTATTTACTGGTGTAGTTTCGATTCATTTAGGTAGATATCGGAATTGATCATAAATTATACGAAATTTTTGATATCTATTCTAAAACGGAATTCAATAATATAATAGATATTTATTTACTGGTGTTGTTTCGATATGCATTAAACGATTTCTGATTAGAAAATAAACGATGCGGACTAGAGTGAAGATTTTTGGATACTGATGGTAGAAACAAATTAGATTTCTAAACAGTCAAATAATTTAGAAACATTCAGTTAGATATCTAATTTAAGTGTATTTCATATATATTACCGGCATGCGCTACCAACGCAACGAATTAGACACAACCCGATATCGAATAGATTCGGATATGTTTGTTGGGTGGCATGCCAATGCCCGATCGTGCCTTTACTTCCCAACATTTACCGACGTTGGCCCGATAGTGCAATGTTATCAGGGTGTTTATTTTAATATTTAAATCTATAGTTTTTAATTCTTGCTTTTTTCACGAATACTCTATTTTAATTAATACTTATTTTTGTTTGTTTGAATATAAAATATTGATGTATTCGATTCATTAAATGTAAATAATAATAAATAAATTGACCATTACGTCATCCAACTTACTTTTGTATGAGCCGTCAACCGGAGAGACACACACTTGAATCCGAGGTCTTGACACGCGAAGACGTATATTAAAATGCCTTCTTCAAACGTTTAATTCCCCAGAAAAATTAGTCTATTTGATAAATGTATGATTAGCACCTAACAATAATCATCAAGTATAATAAACGGCATTTACAACCAAATAACCACACAAACTTTGCTCTGGCGTTTTTCTGTTAATACTCAATTTATTGCATTCTCTTACGTGAACTGCCAAGGCCATCTATATACTATAGATGGCTGCTCTGTTTGAATTCCAATATTGAAGAGTACAAAAAATGGATAATTATAGTTTTTATATAAATTCATTAAACTTTTAATGGATTTATTACACTTATATCATGCTTGGTTATAAACTTTTAGTTCACAATAACTTGAAATTTGTTTTCATAGAACGCAAAGTTTGTGACGTCAGCCGGTAACGAGAATAACAATTTAATAAATTTATTCCTTAGCAGAAACTTGAGCAGAAAGTATGAAAACACGTGTGAGTGATGAGTCTGTGAGATTGAGTACTGTATAGGATTAATAGGAAATGGTTTTAAAAATATGATTATATTTGACTTATTTGTTGTTATTGTAGTTTCATTTACTATGTTACAAAATATGTCAACAAAGCCAATTACTTGGCTTAGCTACATTTCAACCATATTATGATATAGCTAGCCAGGTAAGAGAGTAATGAGTAGAGTAGGTAGTATGTCAGTTTGACCTTGACGCAGGTAAAGAGAATTAGGTAATTGGCTTAAGTACATTTCAAGCGGTCAAAACTCACTGCTCAATTATGTCTAATTGTCAGATGTCTTAAAATTTTAATTTAGTTTCCATCTTCCCAACTTCCCATGTTAATTTTAACTGGTGTATAGAAAATAAAATATAATCACCGAAACGCCAGTCTGTATTTGGTGCACAAAATTCCACTGACTTTTTGAAAAGCTGAAAAAATCCACCATAAATTTCCAGTAATTTGGCTGATCCAGTGTCCACCAACATTTTACCCATTTTTCCATCGAAAATAATGGTAACATAGGAGTAAAAAGCAAAAAATCTACCGACTTTGCCAGAATATTATTTTCAATGGAGAAAAATTCTTCCGACATGTCGGTGGAATTTACCACGGAATCGAATTACAGACTGGCCGAACCGAAACGGACCGATTGCGGATTGAGTACCAAAACGGACCAATTTGGGACCAAAACGGACCATTGTGGTCCAAAACGGACAGATTGATTGGGGTCCAAAACGGACCGAATGGGGACCAAGCCGGATCTAATCACCAGTCTGAAAAGAATGTCTCCTCAGGCCAGAGTGGAATAATAACTCATTTCAGATTGACTAGTAACTCTGTTAGGAATTTAGAATGAACAAAAATTACTCATTTTAACCCTAAAAAATGCAGAAATTAGTAAATTATTTTATAAATTTCAACTCCGCAGTGAAAACTGATGTAAAATAAGTCATTTATGCTTCACAATTGGGCTTGTTGTGATGATAAACATCACTGATGGGAATGCATGAAGTTAGGAGTAACTCTGTTAGAATTTATGTTTTCCAGTCTGGTCCTCAGGCCCAGGATTTTTTCCAGAAATTGGAATTTGGGCACAGCAAATAACATTGGAACATAGGAATTAAACAGGACTTGGGCGCAGGATTAATCCAGAGATCCTGCTGTTCTTTTCAGACTGGTCTAAGACTGAAAGTTAACAATAGTTACCCCATAAAATTGGGCCGAAACGGAGCTAAGTAGTTCATAAAAAACACTCAAATAGTTAGTACTATACATTGGAGAAAAATAATAATATTTAGAATGAGTTATTTAACTGATAATAGCTACCTACTTATGTTGAAAAAAAAAACAATAGCTTCAGACTTCAGAAATTGTCCAGGAGACATGCCTGATTGCATCGGCACTCCTGTAGGACGTTTCATCATAAGTCCAGTCAAATCATTCTACTGCATTTATTTTTCCATTAAATTGCTTTATTTAAAAATAGTTTAATGTTTAAAATATAAAATCAAATATTACTACAAACTACAAAGAGGTATCACATCGCACAAGAAGCCACCATTATTAAAAAAAATAATAATTTGCTAATAGTAAATTAATAATAATATGCGAATCATCAAACAAATTTCAGGGTTAGAGAAACTGAGAAGTTATTCGGTCCGTTTTGGACCCAATCTGTCCGTTTTGGACCCCAATCTGTCCGTTTTGGTCTTCAATCAATCTGTCCGATTTGGTCGGTTTTGTTGATTCTATGTACCCTTAATTTTAACTTGATATCTTAAAAAATGAGCCAAAATTAGCTTGGCTGAGTTGGCTCAGACTTTTTGTAAAATTTTGGATCAAAATTCCATATTTCTGTATTGTTTCAGTCTCTCTTTCAGAGGCAGGCTAACTGAAACTGCAAGAGAAAGCTCAGACCAGTCTGCTGAATCCAGTCCAGTCTGTAAAAGGTGCATGAAGTTGTGTGAAGTTTATCTGGCAATTATTAAGGCTTTGAAATTAGTCTCCTGAGTTATCCGGCGTTAAATATCTATTTAATTCCTATGTTTACATATAATTGGTGGAGAGAATTTTGAATTTTTTGGCCATTTGGAGAGAATTTTGAATTTTTTGGCCATTTGGAGAGAATTTTGAATTTTTTGGCCATTTGGAGAGAATTTTGAATTTTTTGGCCATTTGGAGAGAAATTAGAAAATCTCTGGAGAGAAATTGCCACAAAAATTAAATATCCAGAGACTGATTGTGCATTGTTTGCAGACTGGAATCCAGTCTGTATTTGGTGCACAAAATTCCACTGACTTTTTCAAAAATCTGAAAAAATCCCAGTCTGCAGAAAATGGGAGATATTTGGGATAATCTCTCCGAACAATTATTTACATTAATTTTGCTACTAACACTTCTGAATAAAATAAATCAATAAATCCCTATATCTAAATTAATTTTGCTACAAACAGAATAAGATTATAAGAGATATCTACAAACACAGTACACTTTACCAGTTTCTGCACACTGGAAAAATCCATCATAAATTTTAATAATTTTAATTTGGCTTAGGATCCACCAACATTTTCCACTGAAAGTTAATGGTGACATGGGAATAATTAATAAATAGATAACAATCCACCGACTTTGCCAAGTAAAATAATATGGTTCATTAACTCTCCATTTGTCTCTCCAAAATTTACCAAATTTCTCTACAAAATGATCAAATTATCATAAATTTTCTCCAAAAGAACATTGTAGCATAGGAGAAAATTAGATATTTCTCGCCCAGACTGCAGGAACTGCTAAACTGTTCTCCAAGAAATCCTCTATTTTGGCTTCTGTTCTCAGTAAAATACATGTTACCAGGGAGGAAAATTAACTCTCTTCTGATTGACTATGATTAGTAACTCTGTTAGGTATTCAAAATCAACTATGTGAGAATTCATCCTGAAGACAACTCTGCAGAAACTACACATTATTTCTTATAACTATGTAAAAATCAGTTATATACTTCATAATATTTGAAAAAAAATTAACTCAGCATGCTTTACTGGTACTAAGCAGAGTTAATCATTGATAAGCTCCGTGGTTGAGTATTTATGAGTAACTGTTAGAATTTGAGTTTTCCACTCAGGTCAATATATAGGAGGAAATTAACAGTTGTTCCCACAGAAAATGTGACAATGTCCAATGTTCTGCAGACTGGTTTCTCTCCATTTGCAATTGAAGGGTTCAAAATAACAGCCACAAACTCGCCATTAAAATGGCGACTTTGGACATGCTTCAAATCCTAGCGACTTTGGACATGCATTATTACCTGGACAAGTAAAATAGTATGTCTCTATGTCTCATAAACTCTCTATTTGTCTCTCCAAAAATAACCAAATTTCTCTCCAAAATGATCAAATTACCATAAATTTTCTCCAAAATAACATTGTATGTAGCATAGGAGAAAATTAGATATTTCTCGCCATTTGTGATTGAAAGGCTCAAAATAACTGTCACAAACTTGCCATTAAAATGGCGAGTTTAGACATTCTTTATTAGCTGGTTACCTGGCGACTTTGCTAGAATTTTATTTTCATAGAAAGAAGATTTCCACCAACATGTTGGTGGAATTTAGATTTATCCTTAAATGCAGACAGGTAGAAAGGTAGGTACTGCAATCAAATACCAGTATGCACAGGCAGCACAGTGTGTGAAATCTATCTCCAAGATGTTTTTTCAAGGACAACTTATCTCCAAAGATTTTTTAATCATTCTCCATTAATTACATGTAATGGATAGGAAATAGTCTCTAAAATCTTGCAAAAATATATTGTCACCTATTATAAACAGTAGCTAGCTAACTAGGTAGCCAGGCATAAGTGAATGATCAATTAAATTGCATGATTAAATTTTTGTTAGATATATGGAATAGATATATTACCATTTGAATGAAATAAATTATTTTTAATTTTTTTATCTTCAGGTGTTGGACAAGTTTACATTAATTTATCAATTTTGCTCTAAATCCAAATTAACTCTGCAATGGCTGAGATAAGTGTTTTGTCTCCCAATCGTAAGAATAGAGAGAATCCTTTCTCTACTCTCTTTTTGATGTCAAATCCCCAAGAAAAAAATTATGGTGAGTATCTTAATCTGCAAAATTGAACTTTCATATTGATATTCTAACTATTAATTGATTTGGAGTGATTGGAACTAATCATTTTATTGATTGCAGATGGCTTTTCAATACAGCTCTTCTCAAAAGTTACCAACATTGAAGAAATCAAAGCAGAGGCAATGAAAGGAACTATTGAGGTCTCTCTTCTCTCTCCAAAATTGGTAAAAAATGAATAATGAAACCAATAATTGTTGACTTATTCTTTGTGATTATTAGCTAATAAAAAGTAGATGCATAATATTTGATCGATTATTGTTGTTTTATTCATTAACTATCAACTTCATTCAAAAGGTTTAGTGATTTTGCTTTGGGATAGTAGAGAGCCATTTTAACTTTCTTCAAATGATTCTTTTATTTTATAGCTAATTAGCTATATAATGTTGAGGAATAGGAAGCCGTAGTTATATACCTACTAGTGGATTTTTTAAGTTAGAAATAGCATATTTGTTTAACAGAATAACTGCAGAAATGTATTGTATAATATATAATTATATCACGCTTAAAAAGTATATTGACTGAATTGCTATGAAACTATTTTTAATGGAGAAGGTAGTGTTATAGATTTTTATGAATATTTTTAGGTGAAGGAGAGATTCTGCTCAAAATACATCTTCAAGATACAATGTATATTGCTAGAATATTTGTTAGCTATTCCAAAAATCTAGTACTTCATTGTTATATTCCAGCTGATTATTTTTAATAAATAAATTTTAATATTCATTTATAAAGGTAAATAAGAATTTTCACATCAACTTTATCTTTTTGAGAAAATATTTTAAAGTTAAATATGAGTTATTTTAGATCCTATTTTATGAAAGACTCAAATTCATTTCAGCATTGAAAAAAATTCTTGTAATGTGTATGTAACAATTGTGAAACTACTATAGAATTGCTCACTCTTTTACATATGATTGTTAGCTACTTTCAGATTTGTGATTTTTTTAATTTTAATTTTTTCAGATAGCTGGAGCTAAATGCATCTCTTTTGCCTGTCTTTCTGCAGTAACTTCTTATCACAGCAATGCTCTAAAGACACGCAGCCTATACACTGAAATATTATACAATTTAGCCCCACATGTGAATATAGGATTGGCACTAACTCAGTTTGGAGTTAAGAATGAGGAAACTAGTGTGATAGCTGTAACATACGACAAAATTCCAAAGACTGATAGTTTAGATTCTATAAACGAGAGTCATGTTTATCTGCGTAACTTTAATGATGTTAAAAATTTTATCAAAGGGGAACGAACAGCTATTGATGATCTTGATAAATTTATAGATATTAAAGCTATTCATAAAATATTCAAGATTACAGAGGCAGAAGGACGTAAATCTTCTTTAACTGAATCCTGTCGTTCTAGAGTAGCCATCAGAGATTACTTGTGAGTACAAATTGTTATTTTATTATGAGGTTTTACTTTCCTATATTTTATAAAATAATTGGTATGTTTTAGCTATATTTTAATTGAGAAGCTTCTTTCTTATTGATGTATGGAATGCATGTTTACAAAAACTTGAATAAAATTAAACCGAAATAAGTAATTTTTCTAACATTTTTTAATTAGCTATAACTTTATTTCGAGTTTTCTTCTGAAATTTCTGTGATTTGCCAATTGAGACAAAATCACAGCTCTTTCCAAAGCATCAACTGAAATTACAGTTTAATGAATAGGTTTGATAAAATAATTAGTTAAATGTTTCCATCTAGTCACAGTACTAATTCAAATCATAATTTTCATTTTAATAGTAAAGGAGATTGATTTAGTATGAGTTGATAGCTAAAGTCGTGCAGGATTATATTTTATACTTGTCTCAAATGTTCTTTTTCCTGCTAATCACAAAGTCTGGTAGATCTAACACAACCAAATAAGGATATTTTCTAGGTCTGAAAGAAAATTAATTCTATTTCAAATTTATTATGTTAACAATGGTTATTAAAGCAGGAGAACTGATTCCAGTCAGAAACTTGTCCATTAATTAAAATAGGTACCGGCCTTTCTGCTGCAGATTAAAACGTTATAATCATTCACTTCCCTATTAATTGTTGGGTTTATTTACTCTGTTTAGAGTAATCTATACAGGAGTTGGGCAGAATAATTGGAACATTGTTAAATTTGGAGAACTTCATTTAATAGAGAGTTGGATCCTCTTTAGCCTTCAATATTTCTCGTAATGGAATTCTAAAGCTTATTGACTTCTTCCATCGAAATCTGCTCCAGATGGGAGGGTTGTGATTCCAAATTTGTCGCTTAAGTATACACCACAAATGCTCAATGATATTCAGATACAGAGATTGAGGGGCCATTTAATATGATCAGCTCAATTCCATGCTCTTCATACCCATTGTTAATGATATAAGCAATGTGAATTGGAATTCGGAGCATTATCATCTTGGAAGATCAGGCACCTTCAAGAAACTGAGTTTGGCACATTGGATTCACATGGTCGTCTAAAATTTTCAGGTAATCTTTGCTGTTGATCCTACCAAGCAAGACAACAATTTAACCTAGAGAACTCCACAATATTTTAATTTTATTCTTATAAAGTACAGCTAACTGGCGCTTTGTCTGTCTTTTCAAACATGGCTCCTATTATGGTGACGTTCATAATCTGCAGAATATGGAAGATATTTGGGATATTCTGTACGAACAATTTTAAATTGGCTACTATATTTACGTTAATTCTACTGCGAACATTTATGAATTATTTTTTACATGACAATAATATTATTTTTATCAGGAAAAGAGATCTCTCTGAACACTCTTAATTGAACAGCGATTACACGGTTAAATTGCAGCCCTTTAAGTAACTTTTTAATTAAATCCTACTAATCTGAATGTATATTTTAAAGTCTTGTAACCCCATATTTAAAGTACTGTGGATATATTATTTATTTTATCTATATAAAAATATGCCCCAGGGGCTCTATCCTGAAACTGTCTGTGGTGAATGGAAGAGAAGGGGGGTGGCGTCCCTTGGGCCCCGAGTTTATAAATTGAGTTTTTTTCATGTTTATATAATTTTTCTAACGCTACTTGCAGTTTTAGTAGATTGTGCTAGAGTTATGCTCCTCAACTATGAGATCTTAGTTAGACTCAACTTCATTTACTATCGCCTCTTCATTTCTTTCATTTATCCTTGAATGCAGTCACCGGTGCACGTCAATTTTCATCACATTCCTTGGTAAGTGACTGCATTCACAGTGTAGCTTTTCTGCATACATGAGCTTATCACCTTCGGTATTGGATGATTTTGTTCATGGTGTCACTTTCCTTTCTGACTGCATCTTCCAGTCCTTTTTTTTAATTTCCTTTTGACTACAGCGATTTGGCCTTTGGTTCCGAAGCAGACGTTAAAGGTCCCCTCCAAGCAAATATTTTTATTGCTTTATTCAACGAGGCTAATGTTTCATATCATTTTGCTGCAAACCGCATCGAATTTGGTAGCATATTTTTAGTTTTATATGCTTTTAAAGATTTTTATAATCTAAACTGTACAAAACCTATTCTACTTCCGACTTACTAATTTAAGAAATTTTCAGCCTGAAGAAAAAGAATGTACACCATTTGTTATGATTGTCAACTAGGTATTAGGTTTAATAAATCCATTTAATATTCGTGTAAAGGTATAAAATTGAATAAACTTATTATAGAAACGCTTATATACTTTAGGAAACAATTAATATATAAAATATAGGCTGAAAACGCATAGTTTTTTTTTAATTTAAATTTGTAATCAAAACAAAGAGTGTACAATCTTCTTCTTGAGCATCAGATTAGTGATTCGCTCCATTGTTGCTCACAGAGTATTAAAAAACTTTAAAAACAAATTATGAAATATGTACTGAACCGAATTGTATGCGGTTTGCAGAATAATGATCGTAGACCTTAATTCTATAATATTATGTTATAAACTCATTTTTTTCCCGGAGCCTGGAGAGGACCTTTAAACCACTAGCTACTGAAATTTAGAAAAAAAATTAGCCTAAAACCTATTTATATATTTTGAATAATGTTTTTATTACCTTGTTAGCCTACCAAATTAATTTTCCCTACTTTATTGTTTATGTTTTTTTCATATCCTATTTTATTTCTGCAGAACATTAAAATTTATATAGTATTATTCATTACCTCATTTACTTATCATGAGGAGAGGTGAATTATTATTCCAAGGTGCCGAGGCAAAGGTATATTTAGGAGAGGTCGATGGAGAAAAAGCGATCATCAAACACAGGTTAGTGTTAATTTCAAAACTGAATGAATATTCGTAAGAAATATTCAATACATATTCACTTGACATTTCAAAACTTACTTTCGAGGTTGCTAGCTCATTTCAAAATGAATCTCCTGATTTTCAGAAGTACTGACAGTAGGTAAAGGGTTTAACACATACTTAACTACCGTACTAATTTTAATGTTTTTCCTTGCTAGGTTCTCCAAAAAGTACAGACATCCTATGGTAGATGAGCAAATTTCTACAGAGAGAACGAAAAATGAAGCCCGAAACCTTGTAAAAGCCAGGATGGCTGGTGTTCGAACGCCGTGTGTGTATGCCGTTGAGCTTCAACATCGACATATAATCATGGAATACATCGACAATTCTATCACTGTCCGAAATTATATCTATAAATATGCTGACCAAATGAAAGAGGCTTCAGGTGAAAGTAATGGACATACAATTATACCCGAGTTGCAAAATTTAGCCCGTAAGATCGGTGACGATGTTTCAAAACTTCACCAGAATAACATCATACACGGAGACTTAACAACATCTAACATGCTCTTGGTTGAACCGTATGATCAATCTGATCTGGTAATGATTGACTTCGGCTTGAGTAGTGTTGATGAAAAGGCTGAAGAGAAGGCAGTTGATTTACATGTGCTAGAGAAAGCAATCCTAAGTACCCATCCAAACAGTAAGGAGTTTGTGGAAGAGTTACTGTCAGCATATGGTGCTAGCGGGGGTAAAGGTGGGGCTGTTGTACTAAAGAAACTAGATGAAGTGAGATTGAGAGGCAGGAAGAGAATATGTATTGGTTGATTGGATAAGTGAAAATGTAAATATATAAATAGTCAACTTACCTATGTTTTAAACTTTTCTTATTATTTTAGTAAATTTAAAGTGACTGTAAATTCACTAAGTTTGAAGTATTTTTAATAAAATTTACTTACTTTTCATGAGAATTCATTCATCTGACATGTGTTTATCTTCTGAATTTTGTATGCTTAACTAGTACTGGCGAGCCTATAGCACCTATTGAATTGATACATTTGTATTTTATTAGAAAATTATTCTCGATGAATTGCGGAATGTTATGTTTTTAATCGAATTCATTTGTAATTTTGTTATCTGCATAACTCATAACGTATTCCACCGAATTGCTTGAAATTTGGTGGGTAATCCAGTAACCATTAAAGGTCCTCTCCAAGCAAATATTTTTATTGCTTTATTAAACGAGGCTAATGTTTCTCATCATTTTGCTGCAAACCGCATCGAATTTGGTAGCATATTTTTAATTTTATATGCTTTTAAAGATTTTTTTAATCAAAACTCTACAAAACCTACTTTACTTCCGACTTTCTAATTTAAGAAATTTTCAGCCTGAAGAAGAAGAATGTACACCATTTGTTTTGATTGTCAACTAGGTATTAGGTTTAATAAATCGATTTAATATTCGTATAAAGGTATAAAATTGAATGAACTTATAATAGAAACGTTTATATACTTTAGGAAAAAATTAATATCTAAAATAAAGGCCGAAAACGCATGATTTGATTATAAATTCAAATTTGAAATCAAAACAAAGAGTGTACAATCTTCTTCTTGAGCATCAGATTAGTGATTCGCTCAATTATTGCTCACAGAGTATTAAAAAACTTTAAAAACAAATTATAAAATATATACTAAACAGAATTGTATGCGGTTTGCAGAATAATGATCGTAGACCTTAGTTCTATAATATTATGTTTTAAACTCATTTTTTTCCCGGAGCCTGGAGAGGACCTTTAAATTAGATCAATGTCATTTATAACTCAAAAAGTATTCAACCAAATGACCTGATACTTTGAAGGACGAAATTGGTCATTATCCAAGAATCATTTGATTGGATTTTCGGAATAATCGGGTCAAAGGTCAAGGTCCTTTTAACTTGAGGTATATTAGATGACCAAAATCAATTATAAGCGATGACGAAGGTATGCACTCTATGAGTGCCCAATCTAGTTGTATATATCTTACTGGCTACTGCTGGACATGTTCTCAAAAATTTTTGAAGTCCATTTATAGTACGTAGTATTTCAAGGATAGTTGTACGTGGTCGCTTATTCCCACCGCAATTTGTATTTTTAATTTTTATAAAATCATTATTTTGAGTTTACTGCCCATTTCAAAAATTCTATTTTCAAATATTCGATGTACTATTTAGTATTTACATGACAGGTCTCAACACATGTATTATTTCTTTTCCCTTGCCTCTGATAATTTTCTGTTTATCATTTGTGTAAAGAGTCTGAAGTTCCAATTTCGTTGATGTATTTTAAAGTTTAATCAGGATTACCGTTATATTTAAAAATTCATTTGATAGTTGAGTGTGTTTTTAATTTGGTATATTAGATTAATACAAAATATCCTTCTTCACAAGTTTTATTCTATATTAATTACAATTAATAAATTTCCTTTCTGAAGTATTGTACTTCTGTCGTTCTCTTTCAAGATAATCACTAAATAACTTGCTAACACAAGTTTCTGATACCAACATTTGCTCCTGATGAATCGTGTGTAGTGAACCATCCTTATATTTAGATTCATGAGAAATGAATTACGTTGTATAATGAATTCATTTAAAAATATATATATTATGCGCTCTGCTATGAAAATGTCGCTTTTCTTCTAAAATCCATCTATAGTAAAGTAATCTTCTACAGTCTATAGCTACTCTATAGTGAACTAGTTGAAGTTCAATATAAAGGAGTTCTACTGTAAATTATTGTTTTTGATTACATCAGTTAAAATAAAATGTTCTCAAAGCAATATAATTTTTTAATTGCAGTTATTTAAACATTAAATTTAATCTCATTTATTATACAGGCAGGCCTCGCTTTAAATACACCTCACTTTAATAGAAGTGGTACTTATTTCGAGTAATGTCTCGAAATAAGTACCGTTCGTAGACATTGAAAATGGAGACAATTTTTTGTGATTAATTCACGGTAACTATCAAAAACATCAATATTATAATCCAGATGAGGTTATTAGAAGCAATTGGTTCAGAAATTCAACATGAACCATTTTAGGGTAAGTTCCATGTTATTGCACTCCCTACAAACAACGGTCTGTCTATTCGATACATAGAGTTATGATAAACTACTCTAGAGAGAGGAAGTGTTGCAGGACGGTAAGGAAGAGGGTGTAAAACTTTATTTTGTTTCAGTTATATCGTTTCTCCATTAAATTTTGTTTCAGTTATATCATTTCTCCATCAAACTGACGATAGATTGCCAGTCATGTGACCCAAAAATAAGGATTTTAGCGTCCTGCAAGACGCGATATCATTTTGGCAAGTGGCCACTGACTCACAACTTGATTCGATGGAACAATCCATCGATTCGATATTCCAGGCAATCGAATCGATATATTTATGTTGATTATAGGGCCATATTTTCGGACACGTAAAGATCTGTTTATATTGATCATTATTTAACTTTTATTTCGATTAGTATTCATGATACCAATTTGAATAGAGGTTGCATAATAATTTTACTTATTTTATTTACTTTTCGGACGTGTCCGAAAATGTAGAACGTACCAGTAACTTGAAACTTAATACCCTTCTTCCAAAAATATTTCATAGAGCATAAAATTGCTGTTTGTTCAATGTAACACTCACAATAATTATAGAAGTCTAAGTATCTATTAATTACTCGCCTATACTGAGTTATAGGCTATGGTTGGATTTTAAAACCTTTAATAAAATCACTATTTTAAACTTTCATCACAGTCACAAACACTGTTTGATAATAGGCTTCTATAGTACTTTAACCACAGTTAAAGTAATGTGACTCTAATTCTAAAACAAATTTTCTTTCATTATAACTCATAGAAAATGAGATACATAATCAAGGAGTGACAATTATAAATTTCTTGTTACTTTGCTTAGCTTTAAATACAGTTTGGTAACTAAACTGAGTTGTGATTTCTGATTTGGTAACTAAAGCGGGGGATGCCTGTATATAATCATGTTACTTTTTTCAATATAGTATCCAATTTATATATTTCCATATTTAAATCGAAGTTTCGTACTAAAAGTAAAATAATTATCTTTTGTTTCTAAATAACTATACAGGATTTACTTTATATCTCTATATCAACATTTAACCCCTTCCCCGGTTACTATTCAGTAGTCCGACGCCCCCATTAGTCCGACACTTTTGTAGTTTATTACTGATTTAACATAAAATATATGTATATCCCTGGGCCATGTCGACTCATATTAAACAATCATGAAGTGTGCAGTACAACAAACTACATTAAATGATGAAATCAAATGAGGGATTGCATCATACTAATTAATATTAGAAATGAAGTAAAATAAAAGAGTAATATAAAATTTAAAAAATAAAATAAATGAAAAATTATTTTAGTATTTAGATTAGTTATTAATTGAGTATACCTATTAAATCATATTTTTAATCTAAAAAAAAAACGGAAAAAAAACGCAGAGAGATTAAATGTTTTTTTTTTTTTTGAGATTAATTATTTTATTTGGGTTTTATATAGTATTTTTGATGCTGTTATGAAAACAGTGTAATTATTTTTCTTCCAATTTTTGTGGTTAATTTTACATTTTGAAAATACCTTTGTCGGCAAAAACGAGTCAACTCGTCTTCCTATAAAGTATAAACCATATTTGTTAAATTGTTACACTATTTTCTTAGGTTTTGGTTTCTATAACCAAATGTAAAGTGAAATGAATACCTATTTTATTTTTATTACAATTGTTACCATTTTGTTCGTGGCACCAATAGGAAACGAATTATTCGAATTTTGAACGAATTTCGACCCTTTTTCAAAAAGCCTAAGGCGTTTACAATTTTGAACCTACGGCATTGGGGTTATTTGCATTCGATTCTAAAAGAGATATCTCTACAAAACTGCTGCCTTGGAATTTTGATATTTGGATTGGTTTTCGAAATATTTTTTTTTTTTTTGCCAGAAGGTAGGGGTGGCGGATGGGGTCTCGGCTCTGCGGTAGGGGCTGGAAGGTGTGATATATCGAGGGTCCAGGAGGGGGGATGATGGTGCTGAAAAGCCAAATTCTAGAATCTCCCCGAAATTCCAGTTCCAGCATGTCCGGTAGAACGGACAATTTCATCCTTCGTAGATGGTGTCTGTTTACAGATCGTCTGCTGTACGATATTCACCTTTATTTTAGTTTTACGTTCTGTTTTCTTTCTTGTAGTGATTTCATTACTCACTTACAAAATAATTTGAATTTTGTGTTCACAGAACGCACTGGCAACTTTTGTGATCATCCGGTAACCAATTAGGCCTAATCTGTAGCAGAAAGCCTGAAAACGGTAGGAAAATAGTACCCCGTAAACGTTTGGAGTAGTTTCTAAGATTTATATCTTACAAGATATTTTATAGTAAATTCTAGTTAGTTAGGTAACTAGGTATTCCTAGTTACTTAGTTATAGGACTTATATCGTATTTCTGGGAGGTTTTTGCTGACATTCGAACTGAAAGGTTATAATTACTTGAGCTCCTGCGGTTTCTATAATATAAAGAAACTGTTACCAGATTCACTTAAAACTTTCTATCATATATTAGATATTCACCACTATTAAGTACTAGTTAAATAGCATAGGTAAGAAACTGACTTCCACATCAAAGTTGAGTGTTTTCAACCACTTAAATTTGCCCTACCGGCTCTAAGTCGGGGGGGCGCCGCCATTTATATTGGCATTTGTGGTTGAAAACAGCCAACATTACATTAGGTAGAGTAGATTAGGATAGGAAAGCACTGTGACCCTAGGGCAGTGGATACAGTCTGCACTCTGCAGACCTTTCTTTCTTGCCTGGGGGAAGAGTGTTAATTTAGGTTATTCATAGGTAGTAAACTTTAGGCAATTAAGAATCTGACCCCGGAGCAGTGGATACAGTCTGCACATTGCAGACCACTCTTTCTTGCCAGAGGAAAGAGTTATTAATTGATAGGTTTAGGTAGGTAATAGGCAGTTTAGAAACGAATCATTATGGAACTCACTCAGGCTTCTGACATTCTTGCCTATGATTCTCAGCCATTATCAGAGATGAAAGATGCAAGTTGTGGATCATGGCAGCATGATTGGGATACTCAGGAAACTGATAAGTCATTGTCTCAACAGCCCTTAATTGTTATTCCTGAAACACAGCTTAATAGCTCTGATGCTGATGATATGAACCCCCAAGCCAGTCTGCAGAACATGTCCTATAGTAAAACTAACCATACACTTGATAGCCTTGGTAAAAATTCAATAATCATAATTAAGCCCACATCTGAAAACGATAGACAAATGATCAACAATCCCATCAAATTTCAATCAGAATTTCAAAAATCAGAATTTGGTAAAACCTCAAATAACATTAAAGACATAAGAACTAACAGAAAATTGAATATAATTGCCATAGAATATAAACAACACTCAGACAAAAACATCTTCTCTAAACTTCTTCTGACCACTAAAATTGGTCAGTGGAATGTAAAATGTTATCTACCAAACTCTGATAAACACAGAGTTGGTGTAATTTCTCCTATTAGTGCTGATGTTGATATTGATGACATCAGAAACTGCCTCACTATTAAAGATACTAACTCTACTTTAATCAAAATTGAAAGACTAAAGCGTAAGACTGATACAGGTGAATGGGAACCTTCTGCCTCCATCAAGCTCACATTTGAGGGAGATTCACTCCCATCTGCTGTTACCATTGCACACAGCTATTATAAGATCAGAGCATTTATAGGCCTACCCAGACAATGTTATAAATGTCAAAGAATGGGACATATGGCTGCTAGCTGCAGATCCTCAAACCCACGCTGCCTTTTGTGTGGTGAAAACCACACTAAAAGTGACTGCACTAAATCTGCTCTTGAATTCCGCTGTGCTAATTGCAACAATAATCACAAAGCAAATTCTCGTGAATGCACCTACTATGAGTCAGCTCGCAAGATCGAAGCCATTATGCAGAAACAAGGTCTTTCTTATGCAGATGCTAGGTCACAAGTCTTGAAACCAAATATTCTAGTGAAGAATAAAACTGTTCAAAACATAATTTCTGAAAGTAATAGATCACAGATCCCATCATATAGAGATGCTACTCTTGGAATCAGAAATTTTCCTCCTGCTAAACAATTTAGAAATGCATCCCAACAAACTGAACCTGATACTGCTGCTGCACAGTCTGCATCAGATAATAGAATCGTAAATTCCTTTTCTTCTGAGCAGGAATTTCTTGACAAAGTTAGAAATATTGTTACTGAAGTAATGATGAAGATTCTCAGCATAGCTGATTTAGAAAAAACCGCTTCTGTAAAGAGAGTGATTAATCAGCATTTTGCTGCTGATAAATCATTAGTTACAGGTCCTGACAGACCAATTGATAAGACTAAAATTCTTAAATGCAACTTGGATCTCTTAAGTGAACCAGATGATGATGGGGTGCTCAGTGATGCAACCTCAGACTCCTCAATTCAGTTGGAACATTCTGAATCTCCAGAAAGCAGCTCTAACCGAAATGTAAACAATAAAAGAACTGCTAACACGCAATTGCTAAAGAAGAAGAAAAAAAAGAAAAACAGGAAGAAAAACTAAATGTCTCACTCTAATCTAACAGGAATTCAATTTAATTGTAGGAGTGTTAATAACAAATTAGGAGAAATTAAACTTAAATTATATTCCACAAAGTCTGATTATATGGCTCTTTGTGAGACTTGGCTCTCAGACTCCAAATATGAGCCTACTTTCCATGGATATACTGCCATCTGGAAACACAGACATCAAATGAATGGAGGGGGACTGGGAATCATTATCAGAAGAGAAATACAGTATAAAACTTTAACACTGATACCATATGGAAATGGAGTCTTGGAAATACAATCCATAGTTATATATATGAGTAACAACTTTAAGTTTTCTCTTGCAAATATTTATAATCCTAATAAAAATGTATCAACAGAAGAACTTTATCATTACATCAATCAATTGGGAGATAGCTACATCATTTTGGGGGACTTTAATGCACATTCGAGAGCAATTTCAAACAGATGTATAAGACCTAATCCAACAGGACGCTCAATAGAATATATACTTAATAATAGCGAAACAGTTCTAAATAATCCTCCGGATTTTTATACACATATTAACATACACAATGGTCATTTATCAAATCTAGATTTGGTCCTCAGTTCTGCTGATCTCTCTCCAGGAATTACCCTAAATCAACTTGAAGACTTGGGTAGTGACCACATACCGGTGCAAATAATTTTGAACAGAGATATAGAAATATTTCAAAGTATCACAAGAAAAAAATGGAAATTTACTAAAGATAATCTCAATGAATTCAGTATGAACATAACAGACTCTAAGATCATTTCCCCCCAAAGCATTGAGACATTGGCAAGTGACTTTACTGCTAGATTATATACCTCTGCCAAGAAATGTATTAAAAAATCAAGTGGAGAAGTAAAAATTAGAAAAAGCCTGTCATGGTGGGATGACGAATGCAAAGATATTGTAAAATTAAGAAAAGTGGCCTTGCGCAAAATGATTAAACATCCAACACCAGATAATATCAAGGATTACAAATGCAAGACTGCAGAAGCATTAAAATTAAAGAAAAGGAAAAAGAAAGAGAGTTTCAGAGAGTTTGTTTCAAACATCAACTTTGATACCCCAACTACAGTAGTGTGGAACAAATTTAAAAGACTTAAAGGCTACATCCAACAGGAAAACTCTCCATTGCTCAATCAAGGGATTTTGATCACAAATTTGAAAGAGAAGTGTAATCTGCTCTCTGAACAGTTTGCCAATACTGCCTCTTCATGTTCCCATGCTCTACCTGACTTTTCTGATGAGTTTCTGCTTGAAGCAGAACAGCTTGATGAAGAACCATATAATACTGATATAGAAACTCACGAACTTCTTTCAGCTCTCTCTCAGACGAGAGACTCTTCGCCTGGTGAGGATGATATATCTTATGCCATGTTAAAATCTCTGAACCTGAAGCAACTTGAGGAGTTATTGATAATATTCAACCAGTGCTACAAAACAGGGTATATCCCAGATGCATGGAAATCTGGTCTTGTTGTGCCCATAGCTAAACCCGGGAAAGATAAAAATGCTCCATCATCATACAGACCTATTGCTCTTCTCTCATGTATTGGAAAACTATTAGAGAGAATCCTTAAACAAAGACTTGAGTATACCTTGGATTTACTTGAAGCTCTACCGAAATCGGCTTGCGGATTTAGGAAAGGTATGGGTACCATTGATGTACTGATGAGAATTGAAAACTCTATTAGGCAGGCTCAAGACAGAGGACATCTATGTCTTGTAGTATACATAGATTTAAAAAGCGCATTTGACACTGTGTGGGGAGAGGGAGTTGTCTACAAATTAAAAGAAAGAGGTATTAAGGGAAATATGTTGAGGTGGATTCATAACTACTTCAAAGGAAGATCAATAAAAACTTTATTGGAAGGGGAAACCTCTGACAGTTACCACCTGGCAAAGGGTACCCCCCAAGGAGCAGTCTTATCTCCTTTATTATTTAACATGATGATTAGTGATGTCCCTGAAGATGATGATGTACAACTGTTCATTTATGCTGATGATATTACAGTTGCTTGCAGTGGAGAAGATTCTGAAATTGTGAGACATAAAATGCAAGTATATCTCAACAAATTCTCTACATGGGCTGAAAATTGGGGACTTACTGTTAACCCTCAAAAAACCATTGTACAACATTTCACCAGGCGAAGAGTTTCTTGCCCGGTTGTCAGAATGCGCAATCAAGCCATTATGTACAAAAGTCAACAGAGACTTCTAGGACTTGTAATGGACTCCCCTTACCTGACCTGGAAATATCATATTGAATACTTGAAATATGATTCCCTAAAGAGAATAAATATTTTAAAATCATTATCTGCAATTAAATGGGGTGCAACCACTAATATGATGCGGCACTTCTACATAGCATACATCAGATCAAAACTAGATTACGGTAGTACCCTATATGGGGCATCAGCTCCATCCAACCTGAAAAAACTTGAAAGTGTTCAAAACTCGTGCTTGAGAATTATTTTAGGTGCAAGAAAATCTAGCCCTGAACTTTCTCTCCAAGCAGAAACTTGTATACCTCCTCTCAATTTGCATAGATTATTTTTAGAAAGCAAAACTTATATCAATATTATGACAAAACCTCTCAACAATGGTACTGCTGACACAGTAAATATTGAAAAACCACCTCTCCGGTCTTTCTCATCACGAGGTAAAAAATCAATTAAAATATTTGGTGTTCCTCCTATCAAGAGGACTCCAGAAATATGTAACCAAATACCACCATGGATAAATTTGGTCTCTTACGTTAAAACAGATTTTGAAATAGAGGTATATAATGAATCCACATTTCGTTCATATGTTGATGAGTTCTATAGCCTCTATAGACTTATTTACACTGATGGCTCAAAGACCCAAAATCCTCCTCATTCTACTTCATGTGCTCTCTATGTTGAGGATCTAAACTACTCAGAATGTTGGAAACTTAGACCAGAAATTTCTATTATTAGTGCAGAACTCTATGGCATTCTGCAGGCACTACTTTTTATCCAAAGCAACCTTTCTAGTTCCTCGATTGTGATTTTCACTGATTCTTTGTCTGGCCTCCAGCTGCTTCTCTCCTCGCAACCTAAGACATATGTTAACATTGTCAACCAGATTAAGCAAAAACTTCTACAACTCAATGACTCTGGCTCTGTCATCCTACATTGGGTGAAAGGCCATAGTGGTGTAAGAGGCAATGATATAGCAGACAGAGTGGCCAACAAGGGACACAACAATGATCGTTCTGAACTCTACAATTTGACCAAAGAAGAACTAACTAGTCAACTAAAGAAAAATTTAAAAAACTACTGGAATGATTATTGGAAAAGTAAAATTGAAATGAGTGGAAAGGGTCTGTTCTTGAAGAGTATTAGAGATAATTTAGGAGACCTCCAGCCTGTTGGAACATTTCGGTCTCGTAGGAGTGAAACCATTATTCACAGATTGAGAATAGGACACATCAACTTGAAACAGAATTTGTACAGGATAGGTATGAGTGAAAGTGATGAATGTGAAGAATGCCTAGTTGCAGAAACTATCCAACACTACATCTTTGAATGCCAAAGCTTTGAGAATGAGAGAATAATATTAAAGGATAGCCTAAGGGCAGCAGGTGTAATCAATCCCACTCTCAAAACTGTTCTAGGAGGTGATTCCAGATATAGTGGCAAAAAGAGAGAAATATTTAATATTTTAATTACCTATGTGAAAGCTACAAACAAATATGATATATTGTAGTTCTTTTAACAGTTAAATGGGAGATTTGTTTTGGGGTACTCCTTAAGAGACCTTGATTAACTCATCAAACAAACAGAAAAATATATATATATACATATATATATACTAAAAATAAATTAACTTAAAAAATTAATTGATTTCCTTAAAAATTGATTTTTTCTTTATAAATATCCAGGGATCAGTAGTGTCGGTAGACACTTATTTCCCTTTATCATCCTTATAAATAAATAAATAAGCCTGAAAACAGCGTGTAGGTATTTAAGTAGGTATAAGATATTTAAAAAGACTAGGTAATGGGTAGTTATTTGATTTATTCATTATCTTTATATGATTGTAGTATGTGGTATTATACCAGTAGGCTATTAACTTATTTATATAGTTTAAATGGCTAAAACTTGAAAGTGTGTTCTCAAAGAAATTCTCTAGTATTTTGTGGCCTTTTATTCTCAAATTCCATCTCATCAAAATGCCAATGGCATTGCGTGTAAATGTTGGAGGGAATTAGCGATTGTTTATACAGAAAGTGTTTAAAAAAATGTTTAAAATTGATTCTCTTTACCTGCAGGCTGCATCAAGGTCAACCAGACTGTATTTCATGGAAAATTTCAAAATTCCACAGACATGTCGGTGGAATTTTTCCCCTTTGAAAATAATATTCCAGCAAAGTCGGTGGATTTTTATAGTTATTTATTCCTATGTTACCATTAATTTTCGGTGGATAAAGTGGGAAAATGACAAAATGTTGGTGGATCAGCCAAATTATTCAACAGTATCTAAAAGCTGAGCAGCGCACTACAATACGGCGCACCACTGTACTTTCTATTTAAGTAAATAACTGTTATGAAGTTTGTTGTATCCGGTAGTTTGTTGTTCTGCACACTTCATGATTGTTTAATGACCTCCAGACTGTATTTCATGGTAAATTCCACCAACTCATCGGTGGAATTTTTCTCCATTGAAAATAATATTCTGGCAAAGTCAGTGGATTTTCAGCTATTTATTCCTTTGTTACCATTAATTTTCGGTGGAAGAACGTTTCATACAATTACCGGAACGGTACATGAATTACCGAAACGGAGCATGAATTACCGGAACGGAGTTGTTTTATTGAAAAATATCCCTATTTATGTAATTTAGTTATATATTTGGTTGATATATGGTCTAATTGATATCATATATAACCATTTTACACTCGTTTCGTCCTGTAATCGCTACAAAACATATGAAAAATAGAGACATTTTACAAGAGTCCAAGTAATAGAGCATGTCCAAACTCTCCATCCAAGTAAATTAGTATGTGTCATAAACTCACCATTTATCTTTTCAGCTCTCTCCAAAATTCAACAAATTCTCTCCAAAATGATCAAATTATCATTAATTCTCTCCAAAATAACATTGTAGCATAGGAGAAGAATAGATAAAACTCGCCATTTGCAATTGAAGGGCTCAAAATAACAGTCACAAACTCGCCATTAAAATGGCGAGTTTGGACATGCTTTATTACTTGGCTCTCCATTTTAATGGCGAGTTTGTGACAGTTATTTTGAGCCCTTCAATTGCAAATGGCGAGTTTCATCTATTTTTCTCCTATGCTACAATGTTATTTTGGAGAGAATTAATGATAATTTGATCATTTTGGAGAGAATTTGTTGAATTTTGGAGAGAGCTGAAGAGACAAATGGAGAGTTTATGAGACATACTATTTTACTTGGACAAGAGTCTATGCTAATGCTGAAATTAGTTTTCTGTATACAGCATAATATATTTCATAGAAATACTTTGAGGAGAGACTCCAGTCTGTATTTCGTGGTAAATTCCACCGACATGTCGGTGGAATTTTTTTGTCTTGAAAATAATATTCTGGCAAAGTCGGTAGAATTTTAGCTATTTATTCCTATGTTACCATTAATTTTTGGTGGAAAATGGGTAAAATGTTGGTGGATCAGCCTAATTACTGTAAAATTTATGGTGGATTTTTTCAGCTATTTCAAAACGTCAGTGGAATATTTTGCACCAAATACAGACTGGAAGAGACTAAAGTAATTTAGTCAACAGTATCTAAAAGCTGAGCGGCGCACCACATTACGGCGCACTACAATACGGCGCACCACTGTACTTTCTATTAATGACCTCAATGTGAAAAACTGTTATGTAGTGTGTTGTCTCCAGTCTGCAGAATATGGAACATTTTTCCAAGACTCTCTGCGGGAGTTTTTGATTGAATTTTTAGAAATTGGAGATCTCTGCGGGAGATCTTGAATTAATTCCTATGTTACCATTAATTTAGATGCGGGAGATTTTGAATTAATCCCTATGTTACCATTAATTTAGCTGCGGGAGATTCTGAATTTGCTACTGAGAGTCAGAGAGTAATTGTCTTTCAAATTAAAATCTCTGCGGGAGAAGAGATGCATTCTGCAAACTGGTGTTGTATCTGCTAGTTTGTTGTTTTGCACACTTCATGATTGTTTAATGACCTGGCAGGGGGGGTTCGGTCAGAGTGGAATAGTAACTCATTTCAGATTGACTAGTAACTCTGTTAGGAATTTAGAATGAACAAAAATTACTCATTTTAACCCTAAAAATGTAGAAATCAGTAAATTATTTTATAAATTTCAACTCCGCAGTGAAAACTGATATTAAAAAAGTTATTTAAGCTTCACAATTGGGCTTGTTGTGATGATAAACATCACTAATGGGAATGCATGAAGTTAGGAGTAACTCTGTTAGAATTTATGTTTTCCAGTCTGGGGGCCCAGTTCGGGGGGTGGCACGCCCCCTGATACATCTACCTAACGGCTAACTGATAAGTTTTTATTTACATCTCAGACTGAAAGTTTACAATAGTTACCCCATAAAATTACAATTACAGTTTTCTATGATGAATTTTATTTTCTATTCCAAATTAAACATCTCAATCGAATAATTCAACTGTGTAGTATAAACATTGGATTCAGGTACCGTCAGGCGTCAGACATGAATTTGATACGACAATTAGGTACCTATCAAATTCACTCCATTTATCATTAATCTGTATTCAAATTACCTATCTAATAGAATGTACAGTGGTGCGCC